>CM073759.1:123499900-123705554 GCA_037127475.1 Arma custos | reverse complement strand
TGGCAGTCAGAGAAATAAATTCAAAAGTATGGTTGAACTATTTATGTGAAAGCCGATGTTCGACCCCACATTGCAGGTCTTCTTTCAGGACTGGAAAGACAAGATTTAAACTTTTGTATCAACTTTATAACAAAAGTTTCATTCAGGGCTACACAAGTAATTCTTATACATGATACGAATAAATTAAAATGATACATAAAAATATATTTTAAGTATAATTTTTTTTATCGATTTGTAATAAAATAAGAAATCATACAATCATAGTATAGAATCACGTCTCACATAAATCTATCAATGATCAAAAGAATGTAATCATGAACAGCTTGCAAAGGAATATGAAAACACAGAACGACGTAGACATGGACGATATATCTTTTTGATTAATATTGCAATCAAAGTATTTTATATTAGCAAAAAATCTGTTAGGCATACCTCCGTAACATTGCACAATGAATAATTATTTTAACTTCCTTCACAAATAATACTCCCTTATTTTAATAAGAATTGATTTATTTATCTGCCTATTGAAAATTGAAATGAGGGGCGGCCTGTGGTCTAGTGGTTAGCATTACAACCTACTAAGCCCAAGATCGCGGATTCATATCCCAGCAGGTGACTTTAGGATTTTTTAAAGGGAGCAAAAAATCCTTACGCCGTTACGACGGTTACGCCGTCCTAGAGTCGTTAAAGGGGGACCCCCGGGCCTTGTACCGTTTTAGGTACCCGTTAAAATCGCTATCCTAATTAAGCTGGATAGGCAAAATTTAGTACTCCCAGTTTAGCATCTTCCGATAGCCATAGTAGCATTAAGTGACGTTATACAAGTAAACCTTGAAGTGGTATAATGAAAAACATATAAAAACAACGTCAAAAATAATAAATAAATTCGGTATTAAACAGTTAATTAGCTTTTTAAGCGATGACAGTGCGATTATTCTGTGCGCGATATTATCTTTTTGGTTTTCCAATTTATATAATAATGAATACCACAATCAATACCTTTTTATTAGGTTATTATTGGATATTGGTAACCTTAAAAAGTGAAAAATTACTTAAAAAGTGAATAACTACTTTAACTTCGTCAAAATTCAGAAGTAATCCTTGTTTTCGTTAGGACGGCAACTTCCTCATTATACATGATGACAATATTTCTCTTGACTATAATTTATAATTATGTATAATTATAGTAAATGTTATAGATGTTATTACATATCCATTTAAAACCAATAATCAGCAGATATAATCCTGCTCTTTGTTACTAAAACTTATTTTCAGCATTTTTTTATTTTGGAAATATTTCTCCTTCACCTTGTTATATTAATTTACACATATTATATATTAATTACTTCTCATAACAATTTTGTTAAATGAACAAAATTAAAAATATATGAGCGGTATCAGCTTTATCTTGTTGCGCCTCATTAGTCTATTTCAGGCTAATATAGTCTATTAGAATTTTTTTTTAAATCCAGAAAACTGTAGAAAAGTAGATATACTTTAAAGTTGGTAAACTGTAGATATACCCTTTGTCAATCATGATACACTTTATCATATGAATATGTTAATATAATTATAAGTTTATAATTAGCATAATATAAATATAAAATTTATAATTAGCATACATTTTTCAATAAGTTTGAAAACAAGAATAAAGTGGTGAACTAAATAGATGTTAGAGAAGAGTTGGTCGAGCTGTATCTTCTAATTTAAGGAAGGAAATAGTTGGGGGTGCAGTCAATGAAAACACCAAATAAGCGTAACTTATTTATTATGTGCCGACGTTTCGGCCTACAATGTAGGCCATCTTCAGGGCTAAGAGAGAGAAACAAACAGAAATATATAAAAACGTAGCAGTAACAAGAATATATAAAGTGGTACAGGAGTGGAAATAAAATAGTGACTAGATATGATGAAATAGTGAATAGATATATGATAAATAAGAAAGAATATAAGACTGGTTACAGATATAATAAACTTAAAATAGTGATAGATAAAAATAAAATTGTAGATGATGAACAGAAATTCTAATAGTGACAGATAAAATAATACAAGAATAAGAATATAAAATAGAAAAAATACATGTCAAGAAGGGATAAAATGTAAACAATAATATAAAGGGAAAGAAAAATGAGGAGGTAAACGGAAAGATACAAAATAAGAAGATTAAAATATAGAAAAGGGGGGTTGGGTTGAGTATGAAGGATTTAGAATAAAACTAGTTTAATTATAGATATGGATAAGATACCAGACATGAGGGGTTACATAGGTAAAATGTAATAATACAAGCATAAATAGAAAGAAAAAGCTTGATAAATTTCAAAAATTAAACATTGAAAATAGTGGTATTATATCTATGAACTATGAAGAATGAAAAGAAAAAGAAAATATAAGTAAGGGAAGTTAATATGTAACTGTATACAGTTAGAAAGAAGTGGCATAAATGCAAAATAAGATGAGAATATAATATAAACTATAGAAAATAGGGTAAAGAAATACAGTAGATGAAAAATATGAGGCTAAATAAGAATGAACTCTGTACTATTAACATATGATGGATGCCAAAAGTAGGTGTGAGAACAGGTGCGAAGAAAGGTGAATGTGAAAAGGATGGAGATAAGATAAATACTAGGATATGTACTAACCGAATAAAACACGTACAGGTTGGGGAGCTCAGAGACAAGTAAGAAATACGTTACGCCGGGCAGACGAAGCGATAAAGGCGATCTCTGACGGCAAAAAAAAATAATGACAAAGAAGGGGGAAGGAGAAATGTAGATGCGGTGGATATAAGAGACCATAAATAATGTAAATTGCGTGAAAAATTAAAAATTAAATTAAATTAAAAAGGAAAATTGCAGATGCAGTGGATATAAGTGACCGTAAATAATGTAAATTGAGAGAAAAATTAAAAGTCATATGGTCAAAATGTAATTAATAAAAGAATGGCATAATAAATTAAGAATGTAAGGTATTTTAGTAAATAAAAAAATGGGCGTAGGTTAGGGATAAGGTGATGGGAGGTCGGTCTTGGCATTAACGGTAGAGGAATCTAAATTGATGTGAATGGTTTCTGAGAGGATGCGTTTATTATAATTAGGAACGGAGGCTAGGATCGACGTGTGTTTCGAAGTCAAAAATGTGGTTAAAGGATAGGTGCGTTGTTCGGAGAGTTTTGAAGCGGTTGGGTTGTGGGAGGAAATGGAGTATTTGTGTTGGGTAATGCGGTCTTTAAGTAGGTTTTTGGTTTCGCCGATGTAGGAAGAGTTGCAGTTGGGAGTAGAACAAGGAATACGATAGACGACCCTGAGAGCGATGTTTTAGAGGAATGAGATCTTTAACACGGGTATAAATATTGGAGAGTTTGTTGTGGGATTTAAAAGGCGATGCGTAAATTGGGGATTCGCGGAACGTAGGGATTTTGAATGTTATTAGAGAGGGAGTGTATATATGGCAAGGATCTGTATATAGGGATAGAAAGGCGGATGTGGAGAACGGGTGCGGGTGGGTGGGTTATAATGGTGATGGATGAGTTTATTGATAACATGGGGAGGAAAATTGTTTTTTAATAGGATTGCTTTGATGCGTTGGGTGTTGGTGTTATGGAAGCAAGCGTCGGAGAGGGTAGGCCACGGTGGATGATATTTTTGGCGACATTGATTATTTGGTGGTGCGGATGTTGGGAGTAATAATTGAGGAGTCTGCCAGAATAGGTGGGTTTCGTATACCAATCAGTGGATAAGGTGTGATCGGGATTTCTAATGATACGGAGGTCAAGGAAAGGTAGTGATTTGTTATGTTCAAGTTCAACAGTGAAATGTAGGCGGGGATGGTATGCATTGAAGGATGATAATAAACCTGGAATGATGTTAGGATTTAGGATAAGGAGGAGGTCGTCCACATATTTTGAAATTGGTGAACTAAATAATTCATTTTATCGTAAATAATTGTGGAGTGCTTGATGTTAATTATTGTAAATATTTTATTGACTGATTTTGGTAAAATGGCTCAATATAAATATAACTTAAAAGTACGCATCCCACGCTTATTTACAATAAAATTAATTTCTTGTTCATCACTCCACTATTATTTTAAACTTATTTATAACTATTTTCTTCTTTTTAGTTTTATTCTTATTAAAGCGTGTTTTTAATTTTTTTTCACTACCTATTAGTTATTTTTTCGGCAAATTGTCATTGATGTAAGAGTCTTTAAGATATAGAATCCGAGAGGGGTTAGGTTGTTGCTGATGGCGAATAGTCGATACGGAGGCAGCCAGTCCCATCCAGCAGGGGTGCATTCTTTCATTCTCCCTCGCATAGTTTCACTGGCCTATTTCTGTGTCGGCCGGTATAGCTTTACGATTCATCTCCTTTACTTATATCCTTCAGGAAAGAGGTCTTTGGGCCTGTAATAAAAATAAATTACTTAGAAAATAAATTATTTGGAAAACAAAAATTATCCATCATGTTAAAATTGATTTTAATTAATAAACAAAGCTAATATATTTTACCCAAAAATACCATAAGTTTGTGAAAGATACTACGTTTATGGCGCATTATGACATCTTCAGGCATCTAAAAATAAATAAAAAGAATAGATATTTCATTAAAAAATATTTAAGTAGAAGCCATGTTTCTTCCTTTAAAATATTTATATTACTTTGAAATTATAAGTTCAAAGTTAACGAGGATAATAATTCCTGGCTGTCAAAAATCTAAATAAAGTTAACGAGTCATCTCTGCCTGGAAGCCATCACTCCTTTAAGTTTATCTTGAGTTTTTTGACAGTCAAGAATTAAAGAAAATAAAAAATATCGTAGGCATATTTTTAATTTATTCATAAGCCGTGTTGTACTTAACGCCTATGTAAAATGGAGAAAATAAAAAAGAACACAATAAAACCTGAATAAATATCGTTCAGTCGAGTTTTAAACTTTGATTTTCATAATTGTTCAAATCGAAATATCAAAGTGGGTTTATTTTTTATTTATTTAAATTATAAATGCTGTATATGCTACTAATAGTTAAAATTTATTTCACTGTGGCTTAAATTTGTTTCAATGCGGAGCTCTATGTGTAGTGCTGAGTTGCTATGCTGATGGTTCCAGGTTTCAAGTCAATGTGTGATAAATTATTTAATCAGTTCACATTCACGGTTGGGCCCTTTAGGATCTACAGACCCATCTGGGAGTCACCGTTGTCCTAGCAGCAGTACAGTCTCTACCATATAAACTGCAACCAAGATCCTTCATCAGCTGTAGTCTTACAGGTCCTAAAATTTGTTGGAATATCTTTTCTGCTCATTTTTGATAAGCTCAAAGACGCCATTAGGAATGGCAATACGGAATGACATAGCTTTACATAACTTCCAATTTTGGATGAAATACATTAGCTTTATATATTCATAACAAATAATAGGCTTTAAGATAGCCTACAGCGGCGTCTTTACAACGGTATATGTATTACTACTACTTAAAAAAATAATAACAAATCAAACTTTGATGACCGTTCGGACATAAATGATAAATTACAATCAGAAAGCCTGGAGTTAAAAAACCGACTGATATTTATAGACGACTGCTTATGGAATACATGGATGGCCTCCGATGTCTATCAAGGACAAAGAAGTTCTGGAAGACATGGAAGAAGGTCCTAATAAAACTTTTAGTGAACTTTCGTCAGATCACAAGTTGCATGACCGTTTCCAGGCATTTAAATTTGATAAGAACAATTCTCGATCTCAACGAACACAAGTAAACTAAACGACAAGTATGTTGAAGAAATTGGTCCGGGTAGAGGTCACTGAATGAAATTCTCAAGTAATTTCAGATGATATTTATTGTTAGCCAACGTTTCGACCTACGTTGTAGGTCTTCTTCAGGGCTATAAGCAAAATACAGACAATTTAAGAAAGCGGTATGAATATAATAAAACATTTTAAATATAGATAAACTAAAAGAAGGTGAAAACAGGCAAAAATTGATAATTATGTGTAATAATGATGATAAAATTTGATAAAGATGTACAGTAAAGTAATTATGAAGGTTAAAATGTAGAAAATAATAATAAAACATGAAGGAAATAATAATAAAACAGAAAGTGTTGACAGTTAAAAAATTAAGGTATTACAGATAAATAAAAACTGAATATACAATAGGAATGTGAAATGATATGGGTAAATTAGAAAGTGATAAGAATTACGCACTAAAATTATAGGTAATAAAAAAGAAGAAATAAAAATTGTAAAATTATAAAAATCTAGAAACGAATTATATAAAATAGAATAAAATTGAAAATAAAAATTATTTTAGAAAATACAGTATTAATATTAATAGGTAGAAAATACTTTATACTAGTGTAAAGAATATTAATTACATAAGAGAATGTAAGAAGACAGTTTATAAAAATGTAAAATATCAATTGTATAAAAGTAGGTATGTTTTAAGTAAGGTACGTGATAATATAATCAGGCTATATTGGACTAATTAACAGGCTAATAACAGGCTATATTGGAATTATGATATATATTGATGAATATTTAGGGTGGTATATAGATAACTAAAACAAATAAACGCCTTACAGTAATAGTGAGCTTGGAAGTAGTGATAATAACGGTAAATTGGGTATAGTACTGTTTTAGGTTATGAGGTAAAGAAATTAAAATGAAATGGAGGAGGGAGGGTGAGTAAATAGTGCAAAACATAAGTTACCTGTGGGGGGTGGGACGGGGGTTGGGTCCTCTCTGGCTATGAAACACTGACTCATATAATTGAGAAGGAAGGATGGTCCCCTACCCTTACTAAGTGTAAAAAAATTTCTCAGAATATAAAAGCCGTTACAATGGCTATAAGTAACGTATAAAGGGAAAGAAGCAAATAGTGTACAAGCCTCATATAAAGACTTGAAAATCCATACACACACACTCACATACACATATTCGTATGTATATGCATATATATATATACATATATATATATATATATATATATATATATATATATATATACATATATATACACATACATACATACACATATATACACACACACACACACAGACTAACATACATACTTATATATAATATTGGCACGTATGAGAGGGGGGGGGGAGGAGAAGGTCATTAGGAAGCGGGGGTGGTTAGTTATTTTGTATTAGGTCTAGTATGTGTCTGTAAACTATTGATAGGTTATTTTTGTCAGTCTTTGTGTTTAACGGATTTTTTTCTAGGTTAATGTATAATGATTCTGTAATTAGTCTTTTGGTATAATTAGGAACAGTGGCGAGAACAGAGGATTGGTCAAAGTTAAAGGTGTGGTTAAGGGTTAAGGCATGTTCTGATAGTTTGGAAGCAGATATGTTCCGGGTAGATATAGATGTCTTATGTTGTGATAGTCGTCTGTAAAAGTGGTTTTTTGTTTCCCCAATGTAGGAGGAGGTACAGTTTGGGGCAGAGCAGGAGATGCGGTAAACAATGTTGGAGAGATTTTTAATGGGGATCGGGTCTTTTAAATATGTGAATAGTTGGGATAATTTGGTGATATGGCTTAAAACCAAGGCGAAGGTTGGGAAAGGTAAGATTTAAGATTTTTTGGATATTGTCAGACAGACCAGGAATATAAGGAAAAGATCGGTATATGAAGGAACTGGGGTTCGGTACTGTTGGGTACGGGGAGGGGTAAATTACATTACTAGGGTGTTTAAGGGGGTCTAGTAGTTTATTGGTAATGTGGGCTGGGAAGTTGTTAGAGAGTAGTATGTTTTGGATTCGTAGGATGTTGGTTGGTCGAAATTGGGTGTCTGATAGGGATGAACACCGGTGAATAAGGTTTTTTGCTGTATTGATCTTCTGGTGGTAAGGATGCTGTGAGAAAAAATTGAGGAGTCTGCCGGAATATGTGGGTTTGGTGTACCAATCAAAGGACAAGGAGCTATCATTATTTCTTATAATGAGGAGGTCAAGAAAGGGGAGGGTGTGATTGGTTTCAGTTTCTATGGTAAATTTGAGACGGGGATGGTAGGAGTTAAAGGCTACTAGTATTTCAGGGATTTTTTCAGGATTGAGAACTAAAAGGAGGTCATCGACATATTTCTTGATGAGGAAGATGTCATGGGGGAATAGAGGGATGATGGAGTCAAGAAGGTCATTAAGAACAATGTTAGAAATGTCTGGAGCAAGGCAATTACCCATGGCCAGACCTGAGATTTGATTGTAAAATTTACCATGGAAACTAAGATATCCGGATTTACAACACAGTGTAAGGGATTCAAGGTAGGAAGTGAGGCAAAGAGTTGTGTGTGGTTGGATGATATTCCAGTTTTTTTCTATAATGCTGAGGGCTTTGTCAATGGGGATATTGGTGAATAGACTAGTGGCATCAAGGGAAGCTAAAATGAATTGGTCAGGAATGTGAACGGAAAGTAGTTCTTGTTTTAGATGAAAGGAATTAGTAATGTCATAGGTGTTGTTATGGCTGAGGGTTTGCAGAGAAGGAAGAAGAAATTTACTAAGTTTGCTAGATGGGGAGTTTATGTTAGAAATAATGGGGCGGAGTGGATATCCTGGTTTGTGGATTTTGGGTAATCCATATAAACGAGGAGATATGGAGTTATAAGAGATAAGATTGTAATATGTATGTTTATTGATTTGTCGGGTTCTATGAAGGTCCTTTAGGTGATGGTTGAATTTAGTCATGAGAGAGAGGGTGGGATCACGGGGGATGGGTGTATATGTTGTCGTGTCAGATAGGAGGGAACTAATTTTTCCAGTATAGTCATCGGTGTCCATTATTACAGTCACGTTGGCTTTGTCTGCTTTGGTAACTGTAAGTTGTGGGTTTGCTCTGAGGAATGTGCGAGTGGTGGCAATGTCTTTAAAAAATGAGGGGGAAAGAGGAGGGGGCTGTTTTTGGGAGCGTTGTAAGTGATTGGTGATTAAATTGGTGATGCGGACACGGGATACTTCTTTCTCATTGTCAGGGACTGTAAAACTGTCATCTCTGTATATGTGTTCTAGGTCTGTGATGAGGTTGGGGATGAGTTTGGTGGAGTTGGAAGAAGGAGTGGAAAAGTTTGGGCCTAAGCTTAGGATCTTTGATACTTGTGGAGGGATGGCAGTAGATGATATATTGTGGACCCATTTTTCGTTACCTGTGGGGTAAATTTAAACAGTACTATACCCAATTTACCGTTATTATCACTACTTCCAAGCTCACTATTACTGTAAGGCGTTTATTTGTTTTAGTTATCTATATACCACCCTAAATATTCATCAATATATATCATAATTCCAATATAGCCTGTTATTAGCCTGTTAATTAGTCCAATATAGCCTGATTATATTATCACGTACCTTACTTAAAACATACCTACTTTTATACAATTGATATTTTACATTTTTATAAACTGTCTTCTTACATTCTCTTATGTAATTAATATTCTTTACACTAGTATAAAGTATTTTCTACCTATTAATATTAATACTGTATTTTCTAAAATAATTTTTATTTTCAATTTTATTCTATTTTATATAATTCGTTTCTAGATTTTTATAATTTTACAATTTTTATTTCTTCTTTTTTATTACCTATAATTTTAGTGCGTAATTCTTATCACTTTCTAATTTACCCATATCATTTCACATTCCTATTGTATATTCAGTTTTTATTTATCTGTAATACCTTAATTTTTTAACTGTCAACACTTTCTGTTTTATTATTATTTCCTTCATGTTTTATTATTATTTTCTACATTTTAACCTTCATAATTACTTTACTGTACATCTTTATCAAATTTTATCATCATTATTACACATAATTATCAATTTTTGCCTGTTTTCACCTTCTTTTAGTTTATCTATATTTAAAATGTTTTATTATATTCATACCGCTTTCTTAAATTGTCTGTATTTTGCTTATAGCCCTGAAGAAGACCTACAACGTAGGTCGAAACGTTGGCTAACAATAAATATCATCTGAAATTACTTGAGAATTTCATTCAGTGACCTCTACCCGGACCAATTTCTTCAACATAAATTATCATAGGTCAACAATTATTATCAATATGAATTCAGCAAGACGGGGCAAAAAACAAGATACAGACAATCTTCAACCACTTCTTCGTCGCAGTGCCAGACTCCAACTACGCAGACCTGGAGTAATACCCCAGCCGTCTTCTTCTACCAGTCCACCACTAGCTCACCTCTCTCAGACTTCCTCTACTTCTTCTATGGATCCCCTCTCATTCCACCAATTTACCACATCTTCAAACACCACAGATGAACAAACTCTTTCTGACCATAATGTTAATTTTTTCTCTTCTCTAAAATCTAAATTTCCCCATTGTAATAAGAATCTTAATCTATTTTGTTACTTACATAAACGCCTTACTATTAAAATAGAACAACGAACTTTCCTCCTAAAATGCCGAACTAATTCCCTTTTTCCGAAATCAATTGAGAATTCCCTCAAAAACATCCACATATGCCAACCCTTTCAATATAGATTTTACCGGTCCTCTTTTCTATTCAAAAAAACTTTACTTAATCTTAAAATTAAGGAAATTTTTCAACAGATAGATTCCATCCATACTCAAATTTCTTCTCTCAAGACGACCCTTTCTACCCTTATCGGTGACAGTTACATCAACACCCTCATTTCTTTCATCAACAATTTCTGTACATCTATAAAAAAACACAAAAAACAGTCCCTCATATCTAAATTTAAAGACCTCTATATAACATCAACAGCCAAAAAAATTTACCCCACAGGTAACGAAAAATGGGTCCACAATATATCATCTACTGCCATCCCTCCACAAGTATCAAAGATCCTAAGCTTAGGCCCAAACTTTTCCACTCCTTCTTCCAACTCCACCAAACTCATCCCCAACCTCATCACAGACCTAGAACACATATACAGAGATGACAGTTTTACAGTCCCTGACAATGAGAAAGAAGTATCCCGTGTCCGCATCACCAATTTAATCACCAATCACTTACAACGCTCCCAAAAACAGCCCCCTCCTCTTTCCCCCTCATTTTTTAAAGACATTGCCACCACTCGCACATTCCTCAGAGCAAACCCACAACTTACAGTTACCAAAGCAGACAAAGCCAACGTGACTGTAATAATGGACACCGATGACTATACTGGAAAAATTAGTTCCCTCCTATCTGACACGACAACATATACACCCATCCCCCGTGATCCCACCCTCTCTCTCATGACTAAATTCAACCATCACCTAAAGGACCTTCATAGAACCCGACAAATCAATAAACATACATATTACAATCTTATCTCTTATAACTCCATATCTCCTCGTTTATATGGATTACCCAAAATCCACAAACCAGGATATCCACTCCGCCCCATTATTTCTAACATAAACTCCCCATCTAGCAAACTTAGTAAATTTCTTCTTCCTTCTCTGCAAACCCTCAGCCATAACAACACCTATGACATTACTAATTCCTTTCATCTAAAACAAGAACTACTTTCCGTTCACATTCCTGACCAATTCATTTTAGCTTCCCTTGATGCCACTAGTCTATTCACCAATATCCCCATTGACAAAGCCCTCAGCATTATAGAAAAAAACTGGAATATCATCCAACCACACACAACTCTTTGCCTCACTTCCTACCTTGAATCCCTTACACTGTGTTGTAAATCCGGATATCTTAGTTTCCATGGTAAATTTTACAATCAAATCTCAGGTCTGGCCATGGGTAATTGCCTTGCTCCAGACATTTCTAACATTGTTCTTAATGACCTTCTTGACTCCATCATCCCTCTATTCCCCCATGACATCTTCCTCATCAAGAAATATGTCGATGACCTCCTTTTAGTTCTCAATCCTGAAAAAATCCCTGAAATACTAGTAGCCTTTAACTCCTACCATCCCCGTCTCAAATTTACCATAGAAACTGAAACCAATCACACCCTCCCCTTTCTTGACCTCCTCATTATAAGAAATAATGATAGCTCCTTGTCCTTTGATTGGTACACCAAACCCACATATTCCGGCAGACTCCTCAATTTTTTCTCACAGCATCCTTACCACCAGAAGATCAATACAGCAAAAAACCTTATTCACCGGTGTTCATCCCTATCAGACACCCAATTTCGACCAACCAACATCCTACGAATCCAAAACATACTACTCTCTAACAACTTCCCAGCCCACATTACCAATAAACTACTAGACCCCCTTAAACACCCTAGTAATGTAATTTACCCCTCCCCGTACCCAACAGTACCGAACCCCAGTTCCTTCATATACCGATCTTTTCCTTATATTCCTGGTCTGTCTGACAATATCCAAAAAATCTTAAATCTTACCTTTCCCAACCTTCGCCTTGGTTTTAAGCCATATCACAAATTATCCCAACTATTCACATATTTAAAAGACCCGATCCCCATTAAAAATCTCTCCAACATTGTTTACCGCATCTCCTGCTCTGCCCCAAACTGTACCTCCTCCTACATTGGGGAAACAAAAAACCACTTTTACAGACGACTATCACAACATAAGACATCTATATCTACCCGGAACATATCTGCTTCCAAACTATCAGAACATGCCTTAACCCTTAACCACACCTTTAACTTTGACCAATCCTCTGTTCTCGCCACTGTTCCTAATTATACCAAAAGACTAATTACAGAATCATTATACATTAACCTAGAAAAAAATCCGTTAAACACAAAGACTGACAAAAATAACCTATCAATAGTTTACAGACACATACTAGACCTAATACAAAATAACTAACCACCCCCGCTTCCTAATGACCTTCTCCTCCCCCCCCCCTCTCATACGTGCCAATATTATATATAAGTATGTATGTTAGTCTGTGTGTGTGTGTGTGTATATATGTGTATGTATGTATGTGTATATATATGTATATATATATATATATATATATATATATATATATATGTATATATATATATGCATATACATACGAATATGTGTATGTGAGTGTGTGTGTATGGATTTTCAAGTCTTTATATGAGGCTTGTACACTATTTGCTTCTTTCCCTTTATACGTTACTTATAGCCATTGTAACGGCTTTTATATTCTGAGAAATTTTTTTACACTTAGTAAGGGTAGGGGACCATCCTTCCTTCTCAATTATATGAGTCAGTGTTTCATAGCCAGAGAGGACCCAACCCCCGTCCCACCCCCCACAGGTAACTTATGTTTTGCACTATTTACTCACCCTCCCTCCTCCATTTCATTTTAATTTCTTTACCTCATAACCTAAAACAGTACTATACCCAATTTACCGTTATTATCACTACTTCCAAGCTCACTATTACTGTAAGGCGTTTATTTGTTTTAGTTATCTATATACCACCCTAAATATTCATCAATATATATCATAATTCCAATATAGCCTGTTATTAGCCTGTTAATTAGTCCAATATAGCCTGATTATATTATCACGTACCTTACTTAAAACATACCTACTTTTATACAATTGATATTTTACATTTTTATAAACTGTCTTCTTACATTCTCTTATGTAATTAATATTCTTTACACTAGTATAAAGTATTTTCTACCTATTAATATTAATACTGTATTTTCTAAAATAATTTTTATTTTCAATTTTATTCTATTTTATATAATTCGTTTCTAGATTTTTATAATTTTACAATTTTTATTTCTTCTTTTTTATTACCTATAATTTTAGTGCGTAATTCTTATCACTTTCTAATTTACCCATATCATTTCACATTCCTATTGTATATTCAGTTTTTATTTATCTGTAATACCTTAATTTTTTAACTGTCAACACTTTCTGTTTTATTATTATTTCCTTCATGTTTTATTATTATTTTCTACATTTTAACCTTCATAATTACTTTACTGTACATCTTTATCAAATTTTATCATCATTATTACACATAATTATCAATTTTTGCCTGTTTTCACCTTCTTTTAGTTTATCTATATTTAAAATGTTTTATTATATTCATACCGCTTTCTTAAATTGTCTGTATTTTGCTTATAGCCCTGAAGAAGACCTACAACGTAGGTCGAAACGTTGGCTAACAATAAATATCATCTGAAATTACTTGAGAATTTCATTCAGTGACCTCTACCCGGACCAATTTCTTCAACATAAATTATCATAGGTCAACAATTATTATCAATATAAACGACAAGTAATTTGAAATTAAAGGATCTGAGGGGGACAATTTAACATATTCCTTATCTTCTCATTCCTTAGTCTATCTCCTACGGCTATAACTCATTTATGAATGATTCACACTTTAAAAAAGCATTTTCTGTATCGATTTCCTCACATAATATTAAAATCTAGGTCAGAAAACTTTATTCATTATATCTGAAAAAAGTACCTCGTCAAAGATGGTGCAAATATAGCATTTCGTTATTCATTTTATTCATTTCCTGTTTTTTATAAAAGGGACGTTCCGACGTTGACAATCTAATAATTAGGTCGATTTTCTGAAATCAAATATCTGAATATATCGCATATATGGAAATATTGCAATTTATTATATACTTTAAGCAAAAAAATGGAGATAAACATGATAGAAGCATTATTATTAGAAGTATTAAAATTTTACAATTTTGGACAGGTGAATTTTCCTTCAACGCGAGCGATTTATCGGTCATAAAGTTTATTTTTCGGCCATAAGAGTAAAATTGAGTTCGGCAAATAGTATCTCAATAATGAAAGTGCTTGTAGTTAATTTGAAAAAAACTTTCTAAAATTGTGAAGACATGTGAAGGGCCTAAGCAATTACCTTTTCTGGTTTCTTTTTAATTCGCTCGTTTAGCCGTCAAAATTTCGTACCTTTGGAGCAAGGTCTCTTTTGTGATGAGATCTGCTATACCCAAGATCGCGGATACGCATCCCGGTACGTAGCCCTAGGGTTTTTAAAAAGGGGTAAAAAATCTTGCGTTATTCCGTCCTTCGGAAGTCACTTAAAATAACGAACGAACTTTAACGAACACGATGTCAGTTACACGTTAAAGATCTCTATCAAATTATTCTCTAGGACTCACACTGAAATATCCTCCAATCAGCAATAGAAGTATTAACTGAAGTTAAATGAATAAACAACAACTACATAAACAAGAGATGGGTGGATCTATGTTTTAGTTGAGTATCTCCCGAGATATGATCACCCGGTCTGCCTTCTGAGAAGGCATGGCCTTGTGTTGACTTTACCCATAACTTTACTTTTTAGGTTTTCCTCCTTCACACATTCATTCATTACTCTTCCAACTTACTATATCTCATTCCCTTGTTTATAATTCTTATCTTTTCTTAAGATAAGTACTTTTTCTGATATTTTTCAGTAACTTCTGATTTTCATCTCTTGATTATTTTTCAAAATAAACCATAACATAACATAGAGACCTTATTTTTAGTAATGATGCAAGTTTTAATTTAAACTTGCATCATTACTAAAAATTTTAATCAATACATTTTTAACCAATACATTCGTTATTAAGTTATAATAACGAATGTATTATACTCAAAAGAGATAAGTTAGTTTATTTAATGCCAAATTCGAAATTCAAAACAAAGAAAATTATATGTTATATTAATGTTAATGGATCTCAAGTTATGTTTTATCAATTGCGTGAATAATAATTTTGGAATCCTTTTAAAAATGGCTAAGGAGATTTTGTGCGCACTAAAATGACGCAATTGCCGAATTAAATGAAACGCCGAGTGGGAGAGTTGTCCTTGGCCTTAGCGCACAGCTTCGACCTACTTTTGATCTTTCCTCCTCGGCATTGCAGCAAGTTTAGCTAGGAGTAATAAAAATCGAAAAATAGTAATAAAAATCTGCGAGGAGCGGGTGTTAATTTATTAACTTGGGAGGATCGAGGTGTAACACGAATGGAGTGCGTTTTAGGGTGGCCTTGGGGCCGGTTTATCTTGCAACGTATTTCACACTAATGACTGTGAACGTGATTTTTAAGCCTATCGAAATATACCTTTAGGTTAATGCATCATTGCTTTATGTGTTGACATAAGAGGAAGCCAAAGCCCATAAATGTGAAAATATATTGGTTTTGTACAACTTTATGTTATCAGTTGAAATGATGACATTTAGTCAATATTATTATTAATATTATTAATAGAGGATAATAATAAACGATAAAATATCGAAGGTATTTCTAAAACAAAGAAATATGCAATAATGCAGGCCGCTAATCATTAGCATTTTTTCCTATTAAAATAAACATTTTTTTTTATAAGTTGATATTTAATTAATTTTCTTACACCTTCAATTATAAGAAAAGGATTAAACTCCTTAATATCTATTTAACTATTACCTATTTATTAAGGTTTCTTACAGACCTAATGGCTATTAAACTGAGTTCAAAGTACATAAAAGACATGTTCTTGTTAACTACAAAAAATATTAGCGTATGATTCTGTTATCTATCTTTATGATTGGGTAAATCTTTTGTACCTATAAATATATCTCTAACATGCTTGACGCATGTTATGTTACTTTTATATATATATATATATATATATATATATATATATATATATATATATATATATATATAATAGAAAAGTAACTTTAGTCTGGGACTAAGTCCCTTTAGAATAACAAATATGAACAGAAATAGAAACATAATACAGTAGAACCTCGATTATCTGTCAGGGTGTGGGACCAAGATGGTGACGGATTTGGGAGTGAGTCATATGTCTCATATATATACATAAATCGAACAATATATTTCAAACATTCGACATATCGTACATCGATGGCTAAAAGCACAATCATTGTATGTCCAATTTTTCCCTCTTGAGAAATTAATATCAATTTAAAAGTGGAGTTTAGCTCTTTCCTCGTGCGCAAACGTTGTATGCCCCTTCTTAATAATCATTAATTATTTATATAGAAGGGACATACTCTAGGGGTCCCCCGCACGTTTTATATCATTAATTGTCGTCCGAGGAATTTTACAGCTTTTGGCTAAGATTGAAGCATTTTCACCTTTTCGTAAACGTTATACAATTTCAAACATAGAAGCGAGATCTAAACCCTTTGTCTTTTTTCCGACATTATTTTACATACTTTTAAGAAAACGATAAGTACCATTAAGACAAGAATGAAGACTGAAGATAGTTCAACTCCGAAAGCTACATCAGTTAGAGATGAGAAGATAATTAATTTACGATAAATGTGAGCGAGGAAGCCTAGAGGTTTTGAGTAAACAACAGATTCTAAAAAACGAAGTTGTCAAGGCACAACGATTGATTCTTAGCCGGCGTCTATGACTTCAGCAACCAAACGATATATATATATATATATATATATATATATATATATATATATATATATATATATATATATATATATATATATGTACCAGGAGGCTACATGATACATATCATAAAGCTTATAAAAAGTGACAGAAAACAATAAAAAACAAAACAAATAATAATAAGTAAATAAACAGTACGAATCCTGACAAGATATTAAGCAATTAAAAGAATAGATAATTCAATAACAACTATTGAATGCATGAACTAGCAAAGTAATACTTTCTTTACTTGATGTACCTACATTTTCTTAAGAACAAAATTAAAACACCTAAATAACACAATAAATTATTCAATACATTTCATTCTCAGCAAATGACTTTACCTGCTTAGAGAGCATCTTTTTGGAATGCCAGGAGATCTTGGAAAAGCAAGGATTTAAACAACGATAGTGAGGGAGCATGGCGCATGTTATGAGGGATTGAATTTCACACTGTGATAGAGCGGACGAGGATGGAACGTTCGAATAGTTCTGTGGGAACGAATATAGAGGTTAGAAAGGCAAGATCTTGTTTTATGGTGCTTGACTGAGGATTTGAATTGGAGGATACTGTAGATATATGAGAGTTAATGGATTGGTATAAGAATGAACCGAGGAATTATTGTCTTCGGAAGGTAGGAAAGAGCCACTTTAACTCATCATTAAGGTGGGAAAAGCGCGATTCCTTGGATTACCAAGGACAAATCTTAGAGAGCAATGTTTAGGATAAATGCTGGGAGGATCTGGATGGAAGTAATGAGGGTATTGGAACCTAAAGCAATGGCCTGAGTTTTCATTTCGTTCAATTCCAGTTTGTTCAGCTTTGCCCAGGCACTGATCCTATCTAGCTAGGTCTTCCTGAATGCTGGTAAATACAGCTAAAAGGACAAATAAATTTGGAAGTCATCAGCATATAGATGGTAGGAACAATGGTGGACCGATTTAGGAAGATCGTTGATGTAACAGTTGAAAAGAAGAGGAGAGATGCTTGAGCCCTATATCACTCCTGAGGACAGAGTGAGGAAAGTGGTTGATTAAGCATGGAAACTTCTTGAGATCTATCAGAGAGGAAAGATTGCAACAATCGGATAGAACTGTTAGAAAAATACAATGATTTTAGTTTATTGAGAAAGATTTCTATCTTTGGTCCAAGGAATCAAAAACTTTAGAAAAATCAAGTAGGATAAGCACAGTTAGTTTTTTATCGCCCATAGTGGCATGTATGTCATTGGTGATTTTGGTAAGTGCAGATTGTGCGGAGAAACCGGGACGGAAACCTTGTTGGGGCGGAGTTTGGATTGTTCGGAGAAATTTGACATTTGTGACTGGACTATTCTTTCTAGAGGTTTGGAAAGGTTGGAGAAAATTGAGATTGGGCGGTTGTCTTTGATACAGGGTTAGAGGTTTTGTTTATAGGATGGACAACGGTTTTTTCCAAGAGGTAGGGAATACTGCGTTTTGTAATGAAAAATTATACATGAAGAGTAGGAAAGATAGAATGTCGATAAGGAAGGATTTTAACAGTTTTACGTGAATCCCATCAAAGCCTTGCGGAGTTGGAGTGGGATTTCGGAACAGAGGAAGTAATGTCGGTGGGTGAAATGTCTGAGAAGTAAAAGTTGTCGGGGTTGGAAGATGTTAGAGAAAAGACGGGAGGGATGACTTTGAAGAATTAACTGACTAACTGAGGCGGTCAAAAAATACGAGTTGATTTCATCGAGAGAGCCTGGAAAGGATCTAGAAGAAGATGAATTACAGAGAGAAAGCTTTCGAAGGAGATGCCATTTAGATTTAGGATCGGAGGCAGATGAAAGGGCTTCGTGGAGTATTTGGTTTTTGCCTGCCTGATTGTAGACTGTGTCCAATAACGGAGAGCCCTGAACGCTTCATAGTCATCTGTTAGCCTTGTGGGTCTAAAGCGTCTTTGAGCAGCATCACGCTTCCTTTGAAGATCTTTAGTATTTTTGACACATCCAGGGAGCAGGCTGGTGACGGAAGGTTGAGGTTTTCAGTGGGGCATGTATGTCAAGGATATATTTGAGATTGGAAGTAAGTATGTCAACCTTGGAATCAATAGTGGCACAAGAATAAATTTCCCTCTAATCCAAGGTTTCAAGGGAAGGTGAGATGTTCTCTGGAGTGAGTGCATCTAGGTTGCGAAAGGTTATGGTTGTAGGTAGTATATCTGGAGTTTGGATATTGTACGAAATATTGGATATGATCATGAGAGGACAGAAATGGAACGGGTTATTGAGAGGAAGAAAGGAGTTTCTGCTGTGAATCAATGGCAAACAAGTCTAACCAGGTGTCGGATAGGAAATATTTAAAAATATTTAGGATAGGAGGAAATATTAAAATATTTATGGAATTCATCGAAATGGACGGGTTAAGATTGGGTTTTGACGTGACAGGAGCTCAGGATACTGCACATGATGGTGATGTAGGAGAGAAGATCACAGTATTAGAGAAGAAGATGCTGTGAGCAATTAATTTTGGATAAAGAAATGCGCGACATAACGAAAAACAGATCAGAGAATTAGTAATAAAAAAATGTTAATACTATTAAAGTATGTAAAAAGAGAAAATAATGAAAAGTAATAAGATAAGTAAAGATAGATACTTCAGTATGTAAAGAAATAAGTTTGAATTCAAGATCCTAAGTAATAAAAATATAGACAAATAAAATTGAAAAGTACAGTGAGAATGTAAACCAAATGTAAAATTCTGTGGTGAGTGCCACAGGTTGTCATGGAACTAACGGGTAAACACAACTCTAGTCAGCCGAAGACGTCCAGGCTCTGGACTGTTGAAGACTACCTTAATATACATAAATATATATATATATATATATACGTGATATATATATTTAAATTTTTTTTTTTTAATTTTGAAGAGAAAAGATTTCTTGGGATTCGAACCCGGGTCGCCCGCGTTTCTAGCATATATACGTATAACATATATATATATGTTTGTAGCATACATATGTATGTACATAGAATAGAATAGAAGTATGTAATGTATAAGATGAGTATATAATTAATAGCAGTATAAATTAATATATCGGCGCTGTCAATACAATACCGCCTATCTACACTTCGGGCGATTTTACAGGAGAGGAAAAACTACGCCTTATGTTGTATTATCTTATGTATATCGGTTATCCTTCAATATCTAATTACAGCGCTGCCTTGCCTTTAACCTTGAAAACTTTGTTCTTTAAAAATATTGCTCCTACATATTGGCCCACTGATCCAAACAGAAATCCTGATCTCCTCGACTTTTTTATCCATGCTGGCTTAGGTCCCCTAAACTATTCCATAGAACGCCTTGATGAACTTTCCTCAGATCACAGTCCTTTGATCCTTACACTTTCTGTATCCCCAATACCCAAACTTCCACCGCCATCATTTATTAGGGGACCAGTTGACTGGAACCTTTTTCATCAGCTTGTATCCGACACCATTGACCTCAGAGTTTCCCTAAAAACACCCCAAGAGTTAGATGATGCAGTCGATTCCTTTACCAATCTGATCCAGCAAGCAGTTTGGACTGCATCTTCACCTCGTCCTTCCTTCAAACCCCGCAAGAAAAATCCATTACCACAAGATCTTAGGGATCTTATCCTTACCAAACGCCGTTACCGATCCCTTTGGCAAAGAACTAGGCATCCTCACGATCGGAGACTGTATAACTACCTCACCAAACTAGTTAAAAAGAACCTGACAACCTATAGATCCGAAACCTACAATGCCTATCTTTCCACACTATCCGCTTCTGATAATTCCCTTTGGAATGCTACCAAAAAGATCCTTAAATACCACCCTATTTCCCATCCCCTCCGCCGTGAAGACGGTTCTTGGGCTGCATCAGATGAGGACAAAGCAGAAGAATTTGCCAAACACCTTTCAAATACATTTATTCCACATCCTGAAACCAACCCTACGCACGTTTCCAATATTAATGAATTCCTCTCTTCACCCTCTCTTCCTCTATTCCACTATCCTTACCTCCTAACGCTGTAAGCCCCTCTGAGGTCAAATTCCTGTTACAAAAATTAAAAGTCCGCAAATCTCCTGGACATGACCTTCTAAACACCCAGGACCTTCAACATCTTCCTCAAAAAGCGATTATTTTCCTTACCTATCTATACAACTGTATCCTTCGCACAACTCACTTCCCTTTGTTGTGGAAACACTCCATCATCATTCTATTCCCTAAACCTGGTAAACCACCAAATGACACTTCATCGTACCGACCCATCAGCCTGCTTCCTATTCTTTCCAAAATTTTTGAAAAGATCCTCCTGAAACGAGCCCTACCCATAATCGAATCCAATATTCCTTTACATCAGTTTGGATTCCGTCCCAGGCACTCGACGGTCCAACAGGGTCTCCGAGTTGTCGATCACATATCCTCTGCTCTTGAAAGCAAACAGTACTGCACAGGCGCATTTCTGGACGTAGCACAAGCTTTCGACCGGGTATGGCATGCCGGTTTGCTGTTCAAGCTCAAAACTCAGTTACCTCAATCCTTATTCCTAGTCCTTCGATCCTACCTCTCTGATCGCTACTTCCAAGTGCGCTGTGGTAACGAATACTCCAATCTTTACCCAATTCAAGCTGGAGTCCCCCAGGGCAGCGTCCTGGGTCCTATCCTATACATATTGTACACCGCTGATATCCCAACTACTCCTGAAACCTTCCTTGCAACGTTCGCAGACGACACAGCCATCCTATCATCTCATCCAGATCCTGAAATGGCTTCCTCGAACCTCCAAAGGAACCTTTCACTCATTGAAATTTGGTGTAACCAATGGCGGATCAAAGTCAACGAGGAAAAATGCAAACACGTGACTTTTACACTTCGCCGGGGAACATGTCCTTTTGTCCAATTCAACGAAACCATCCTGCCTATTTCCGACACAGTACGATACCTTGGCTTCTTCCTAGACAAAAGACTTACATGGAATCCTCATACCAGACTCAAAAGACAAGAACTTAACAGACGTTTCAGCCAACTATACAGATTACTATGTAGGGCCTCCCATCTTTCAATAGACAATAAACTACTAATATACAAGACGATCATCAAACCTATCTGGACCTATGGACTGGTACTGGGGGGACCGCAAAAAAATCGAATATCAGACGCATTCAATCCTTTCAATCCAAAGTCCTGAGAACTATTGTCAACGCTCCTTATTATGTCTCCAACAAAACCCTCCATAATGATCTCAACATTCCTTTTGTCCTCGACCTCATCCCTACTAAATTCTCAAACTTTCACCAAAACCTTGTCTGTCATTCCAATCCCCTGGCTCAGTCATTATCCAGTTCCACACATCCATACAATCCACCGCGCCGCCTAAACCGGCAATGGCCCCGAGACTTGTTATAATAATGCTATTTGGAGTACTGGCATTGGCCAGATTCTCCACTCACGACCTGTGTGTGTGTGAAGCGCCCTTAACCAGCTTCCATTGGAGTTTATTCCAGTGACGCGGCTGGAAAAGGGGGCAAGGGCCTTCTGAACTTCTGCTTTGCCCTCATTCCTGGGGAAGAAGCTTAGTTCGGGGACCCAGGCAAATTGTAAATAGGTTTGAATGTGTACATTATTCTATTTATTTTTATTTTTATTATTTTTATTTAGACTTTATTTTATTATCATTTTTGCTTTAATTTCATTTTATTTTATATATGTTGCGTATGTATATATTTTTTACATTCACTTATTTTATTTTGTTTATACCACTTTTTTGTTTTGTTATGGAATGATTGTAGCTACATAGCACCATTACTTATTGCCCACAGGTGGCAGATTGTAATGTCTAAATAAAGTGTTTATAAAAAAAAAAAAAAAAAAAAAAAAAATATTGCGTAAATTAACCTGTAGAATGCGTTACAATTAATAACTCATTTGGCAGTATTGTTTTGACAGCGACGATATACAAAAATGTTTTACTTACGTTTTACTTCTTGTTCCTACCGTTTTTCTCACGCTTCAACCATTTTATCTTTTTTTTTTTTTTTTTTTTTTTTTTTTTTTTTTTTTTCTTAACCCCTATAAGTTTGAAGATTTGTAATCTGGGTTACGATTAGGTTGGAGAGGAATCTCTTTTACTGTACTGCGCACATTTTAAGAGGAGGATGAGAAGACGGAAGGTTCTAATTTCTTTCTTTATTTCTTAACTTTGGATTTTTCCGGTGATGGGGCACACCGTGTCCTTTTCCTTTTATTGTTTATTTTATTATTTCTCAGTTCAGGCTGAGACTTTGAACGTGATCTTGCCACGTTTGTGGCCGTCCTGCTGGAGTGAGTGTCCTGAAAAGAGGGTTAGTACTGTATTTCAGACTGTCAAAAAATTTGATGTGTCTGCGTTTTATGAAGTCTGTGACTGTCGGTAAGTCGAGAGTAGTGTGTAGGAGGTCCATTTTTGTTTTGTTTAATGTCGTGTGTCTCACTATGCGTTGTAGTACGCCGTTCTGAAACTGTTGGAGCTTTTTTGCTGTCGCCGGTGTGATGGTACTTAAAAGTGGTGCTCCGTAGAGGAGCGCCAGTCTTAAGATGCTTTTGTAGATGGTCAGCCTGAGGCGGAGGGATAAGTTAGGAGATGTAAGCAGGTGGTTAAGTCTGTAAGACTTGGTCCGAACCGCCCTGAGTTTCTTCCTGCAGTGGTAGGCTAGTTTCAGGTGTCGGTCTAGTGTGACACCTAAGTAGACTATGCTGCTTGCTGGTCTGTTTTCGCGTCCCGCTACCCTATAGACCTTAGGGAGAGGGCGACGCTTTTTTCCCCGAAATGAGAAAATTATGCAGTCCGTCTTTTTAGGATTCACTGTGATGTTGAGTCCTTCGAGCTTCTGTGTGATGCTCGCGCAGACCTCCTCCGCCTGCCGTAGAGCTCTCTCTGCGCTGATCGAGCTGCTGTAGATCGCTATGTCATCGGCATAGGCTGCTACAGCAGCTTTTTTGTAGTTGGCTCCAACAGTTTCAGCTGTGTATATTGAGAAAAGTACTGGAGATAGCACAGACCCCTGAGGTACTCCGCAGGTGAATGCGAACCATTTTATCAAGTCGATGGTGAGAGGTAAACACATTCGTTCAATGCTATTCGACGAGTATAAATGGAATAACTTTTTTCCCTAAAAACCTATACCAAACTTTTAGTCTACTAGATAACGAAAGATCAATAGTTTTATTAGTACGAGTAGTATTATACAGGAACTGCGACGTTGTTACATTTTTTCTCCGGTGCTGCCATCACCCACTTCCACTCAAACAAAACACGAGCGCAGTGTTGATACAGGTGACAATGGAGATAAGGAATGACACACTAATTAGAACCAGGTGCGCTAAGAAAGAGGTCATTAGGACTCACAAGTGGGAGCGGATGTTTTGAGCAAATACCAACACTACTATCTACACGCCACCACTATCAGCAACCACTACGACAAATACTCATCATTGGCGCCATCAATGAGTCATCATTCCTAGGTCGTCATTCATTGCCCAGCCCCGATAATGTGTGTGTGTAAGTTTGTGCGTGTGTGTATTTCCAGGTCAAAAACTAAAAATCATTTAAAGATTGTGTCTCATATATGGGGAATGGCTGGGATGCCAAAGGGCCTTTCCTACCAAAATCGACCAACCACATTATACCATCGATTTTGCAATTTTCACGAACATTTCCAAGGATTATGACTAAAATCGCGAGAGACTTTTTTCCTAAGCTAGGTCATATTCTCATTGATCTTGTCTTATTCGTATGCCTAAGTATGAAAATGTTTTTATTTATTATTGTCTTAATCTTCGTTTTGTTTGAAATACCTAACCGTCATTTATTTTTAGAAATAACTACTTTCTTTTACTTTATGGGTTGCCTCAACTGCTCCATGGCTATCGATCCATCTATCTAAATGTATCTAATTGAAATGATTCAATCAAAAATAAAAAAAGTTAAGGATACCCAATTAATAGTGGTCGATCTATAGATCCCCATAGGATCTATCCGTCTATAGTTAATAGAGTAAATAATTAATCAGCCATACTGTAGTTTAATTAATAGAAATTGATAATTATAGTAATAAATTCAGGATTAATCATTTTTAATGCGTTGTTTTTGATTCAATAAATATTGGACACATTTGTGGTCAACTAAACCTTTTAAGTATGGGTTCTGGAATTTTTTCCTGTTAGAAAAGTGTTCTGATAACTTTTCAACAACATTGAAACTATATTTTGAGTAATTCATTCTCTTTAAGAATGACTATTTATTATTTAAAAAGTATTGCTGAGCTTATTATAATTGTTCGAGTTTATTATTTCCGTAACTTCCAACCTCCCTATGTCAGTAATTTGCTTGATGTTTAAGCACGTCAGTGAAGCTTTGCTAAAAAATCTCTCTAACTCAATTAAATCTCTCTAGAGTTTTTAAATCTCTTTAGGGTTACATGCCAATCATTTTTAATATTAAATAATATCAAAGATTAAATTGTGACTAGACCAAATCCTGAAATTAATGAGCATAGATTCCTACTTGATCTTGTTTGAGAATGGATATTTATTAACAAATAAATATCGTTAAACATTTTTTTCTTTTAAGCAAATTTCCTCTTTTTTTAACTTAATTAAATTCTATATCCCAATACTCTTTCGGGAGATGACATTTCGAATGGCCACTATATCATCTGGACTCAGAGCCAGTTGCCATAGACAGCAACCCCAGGAGAGCGCGGGGTCGCCATGGTAACGGTGACGTCATAGGACGGCCTTGACCTCCATATAGATCCCCGCTCTCTTCCAAACTGTCTCGATCCCAAAAAGTTTGTACATGAAGAAGTTGGAAGTCTAAGAAGGCTTTAAGTGATGTCGAAGACAGTTGATTCATTTAACGCTAAATTATGCCGCTATGGCTTACCGGACCATGCTGCAATGGTAATCCTGAAATTTGACTATCCAGGTATAATAGGATATGGATCTAAAGCGAGTACTGGACACCGTTCGGAGTCTAAAGGCTCGAAACACCTATTTTACGTCCCTTCCTACTTTTCCTACTCCCTTTAAAACCCCTAGGGCCATCCACCTACCTACTATGCGATCTTGGGCAAAGTAGGTTGTTATGGTAACTACTGCACCACAGGTGACCCATCTAGGAAGTTAAAAGGTTAATAATCAGAGGACTCTTCAAGAAATATACAAAGAGACAACTCATATGAATAACAACTTAAGTCAACAGTGGAAACTAATGTCAGTTTCAATAGCACATTATTCATTTAGATATCCATCTGTTGTTGCTATTTTTTAATATGAAGTTAGTGAATAAATACTCTTCTCAATGAACTGTGAAGAATATTATATACGTACGCAATATCGTCCATCATTCTATGTAAAGCAACCACTGATAACTCAGCGAAATTGCAACATATTCAACACAAATTCGTTTTGCTTGTAGTAGAAGTCAAATTGATCCTTTTCTCAATATCCATGGGAATTGAAATGTTATCATTCGCTAGAATCCAAGCGGTATTGAAGTGGCTCGAATTTCAAAATTACCTACATCAAGTGAACCTGTACTACAACTCACGAAGGATCTTGGATTCAGTTCGTGGCAGTGACTATATTGGTTCTAGGAAAACGGTTGTATGTGCTTGTGATTTTTCCGAGATCACGTTCAACCGCCAGGTTTCTAACCAAATTAAAAGTAGTCACTGTACAGAGGCTGGGAAAGTCCCAGAAGGGTCCCCAGATCCCATAGGGTCCATCCTCGGCTATGGTTTTGAACCCGGTACTTGGGCACTGCAACTCATAACTGCCCCGTTCCCCGCTTTAGTAATAAGTATATTTTAATACGGAAGTACATTAAAAAATACTTCTATCATGAAAATGCTCTATTCTTATTATGCATTATCTTCTCATTATGAATGGAGAATGGATTTACCCTTGATGACAATGTTCTCCGAGCTTTGGTGGAAGAAAATCCCAGAACAGCTGTTTGAGAACTGTCAGAGAAACTCGAAGTAAGGAAATCAACCGTGGATGGTCACATGAAGGCCATTGAGAAGGTGAAAAAGCTTGAAAGTTGGCGGAACTTTTTCCACGGCCTTTGTCTTCAAGTTTTGAATGCATGATTCAAGTATCCCTCTCGAAATCTCTGGAACCACCGCTAAACAGTGCTCTCACTTATACTGCCTTCTCTCCAGACTCCATTTATATGTCTGGCCGTTTGGACCCCTTCCGTCCATGTTTGAACTCCTAAACCAAAATTATGCGAATTCAAAAGTCAAAGAAAAATAAATAGTTTATTGATTTGGAGGGGTATTTTAAGGTCGTATGAAACACTGCATTATTTACGGTAAAAGCCAATATATTTTCCTGAATGTATCTTTTTAGATGGGAAAATTACCTTCTACCTCCCCAGCATATCGTCGCTGTCAAAACAATACCGCCTATCTACAGTTTGGCGATTTTACAGGAGAGGAAAAACTGCGCCTTATGTTATATTATCTTACGTATATCGGTTACGTTTCAATTGCTAATTACAGCACTGCCTTGTGTTCAGCCTTGAACACTTTGTTGAATATTGTTTAATTCAAAATGTAGAATGCGTTACTGTTTTTAACTCATTTTCATCAAAAGTTGTAGATATGCGGTATGTCTTGACAGCGACGATATGTTTCTTCCGAACTCATCAAACGTTAAAATGATAGCGTTAAATCCTATACAAACATGTTCTATTTCTTCCTATTGATGTAGCATGGAATTGTGAAATCGAAAATTTCATTCAACTACAAAACATTCATTTCCTAATCCTATCCAAGGAAAGAAAAAAATAAGTGATACTTTCAATAAATTCTTAACGATTAACACCAGAGTTAAAGCTAATATCATAAGTGACTGTGAGAAAAGAATTGAAATTTTCAATCATTCTGGTAACGGAGTATTACATGCAACCGATCCTTGCAATCGAAATAATATTTTGCGAAGAGAATGGATTTACTTAACCGAGATGCGAACCAGGATAGCTCAGGTGGTAGAGCACCATGGCGGAAACATGGGAGACCCGGGTTAAAATCCCGGCACTTGGCATATCTTTTCTCTTCAAAATAAGAAATAATATTTTGTTTATTATTTTTTATTATATTTGAACCTGCGCAGTATCCCTTCCAGCAAATTTGATCTCGATGATTTTTGTTTTCTCACCGATTTGCTGGGTATGAAATTTTTTATTTCTGATTAATGGTTTCTAAGCAGGTCTGTAGGCAATTCTATCATTAGTTTTGTCATATAGAAAAAAATCAAAATGCCCTTTAACTTAAAAATTTTAGTTAGTCACTCAAAACCTTAAAGCAAATAAAGATTTCCTGAGTCAGAAACCCATAGCATTTCTTTTTCCTCTGGTATAGATGTGTATTTTTTAAAGAGTATTTGTAGTCTATTGTATTAGTAATTCCAGTTTACATTGCCTCTAGTCAATAGTTGCATGATCTTTTTTTGTTGGTTTAAGATTTTTATACTGATAATTTCAAATTCAAGTGGTTATTTCAGTTCAATATTGCAACTATTATATGTTGATCATTGTATATACTGTCTAGTATACCGATTATCTATATGAAAATCATCTGTTAATTCATCTTATAAATTAACCAGTATGTAACTCTAATAGATTTGATTGACATGAACAAGATGGGGCGATAACTTGGTATATCTGCGTGTTGACAAATAAACCGCCTATTGAACTGTTTGGTTTCTGACACAATAAATGCTTTTGACATGAACAATCATGCTGAATAATTCGGAGCAGATTACTGACAATGGGAGGTGTGCAACTGTCAAAATCTTAAACACGACATTTACCTAGGATCGAATTTATGATTGGTAATTATACTGGCGAGATATGATTATTTCATGTTACTTTAATAATAATAATAATCTTTAATTATTGTGGTGCAAGTCCGTTTATATTAATGATACAAAATATAAAATATGAAACATAATATCTGAGAGTTAAACACAATTACAATTTAATTAATTGACTAAATGAAAACAAGTAATGAGTTAACTCTCAAGAAAAAATTAAAAGAAAGAAAAAACATAAAGAAGAAAATAATAATTATAAAGAAAGAAAATAATTAATATTTATATACTTGTATAGAAATTTATGAGAAAAAATAAAACGAAAGAATATAGAAAGAAGAAAGGGGCGACCTGTGGTTAGTGTAACAAACTACTAAGCCCAAGATCGCGGGTTCGTGGTCCGGCAGGTGGCCCTAGGATTTTTCAAACGGGAGTAAAAAATCCTTAGTTGCGCCATCCTTCGGAAGGGACGTTAAACGGGGGTCCCGAGCCTATACGATGTCAGGTACTCGTTAAAAATCCCTATCCTAATTAAACCTGGATAGGCAAAATTTAGAGCTCCCAAGGTAGTGTGTGGCTATCGTCCAATTAGCCATAGCAGCAAAAAGTGGCGTTAAATGAACAAACAAACGAACAAACAATAGAAAGAAGATAAATCCACTAATAATTATGATGCCTGATTTTAATACGATGGTACTGGATGTGTGAATTTTTTATTATAATTATTATTTTTATTCGTGAAAAATAATTATTATTATCTAAATAGTTATTGAATATAATTAATTGAATTAGTTGGAGAATTTTTTCTATTTTTTTCAACTTTTTTTATAATTCATTTCTCCTTTTCTGCTAGCATTGCCAGTTACGACCGAAGTATAAGTGAGATGTGACGATAAATCTATCTTTTAGGGCAATGAAGCATTTTATTACTTTTTTTATACCGTTATAAATATTGCTATTGGGTCGTTAGGATCCCCATAATTACTAAGAGACTTGTGTAGTTCCATACACCAAATCAAATATAACAAGTACGTTTTAATGAATTATTTTCATGATGATCTTGAGTATTATTTTTTAATGATTTCTCTGTATTTTTATAAAGTTTGTAGTTTATTTATTACATTACAACGCCACTTTATGCTGTTTAAGCTAATCGGACGATGCAACAGTGGTAACCCTAAATTTTGCCTATCCAGGTATAGCTAAAATAGGTATAACGAAGAACTACAGAGCCATAATTTTTCAAAATAAATAAGTAAGAAAACAATACGATTGTTTTTGTTTTTAAACTGATTTGTGATGCACTTAACTGTTTTTATGGAAATGAAAAAATCTATTTGATACGGTAGGATCTCACAAAAATCTAGGTATCAAAAATAAAATCTAACAAAAACTATACGATGATACAATACATTGTTAAACAAACGTGATATGAACCATATCTTCTTCATAAGATAAATAAAGTAAGATATAAATGTCGAGAAGAAAAAGTGTGATAAATCACAAATTTTAATAATCAATTAAATGCTAATTTCAGCAACCATTAGTACATCGAAGGCAGGTAACAAGATTGATCCAGGTTATTAAAGTAATAGGCGTTACCTGGGGTCTCACTTAATATGAAAAATACTGAGAAAAAAAGTTGTGACATTAAAATGAAATAATATCCTTTCTTTAGCTCATTCATAGTAAAATTTTTGAACGAATTAACGTTTTATTAAAATAATAGAGCGTTAGAGAAATATTTCTGACAAGAGCTGTAGCAACGCGTATAATGTAATATAGTAGACACTCGTGCCGAGCACCGTTACACCATGTTACCCTCAATAACTAATTGCTAGTTAGATTAAATATAAATTAATAGTTGTTGGGTTCACCAGTTAATTTAAGCTGCCTGCATGTAAGATTAATAAAAATTATTGTTCTCGGCAATTGACAATTTTTCATTTGAAGAAGGTAATAATTGGATCAAATCACTTTAGCTATACTCTATGTAATAAGAGCAGCCATGCAGACTTTATTGCAATGCCTGAAATAGTATTCATAACCATGAAATATTTTTTTAGGGTATTTTCTTCCACACTTGATTATTACCAAAATAGGAAAAGGTTTTTGTGGATTATATTCACTTTAAAATAAAATTGATATTTATACGCGGTGATATTAATTACTCTATCGACTATACATTATATATTGTTATCTATATAGTTGCATCCTTGCGCAGGGGCCATGCTAATCTTCTCTGTATCGTTCCAATTTTAGTATATGTACCGCCGAAGCGAGTACTTTTTTGTAATATATTGTTTGCTTTTTTACTTTTTGTAATATATTGTAAATAAAAGTTTGGAGGATGTGAAAAAAAAATATATAGTTGCAATATTAAATTGAATTTGAAATCTAAAATAGCCGTAACAAAATCTTAAACTAAGAAAAAAGATACTAAAATATAGGCAATGTTAACTTGAATTGCGACACTGGCATGTTAATGCCTGCATAACTTCATAATATACAAATACTTAATAAGCAATTCATAAAAAAATGTGAGGTGCCTCAGTTTTGAATTATCTTAATTCATTTTACTGAGCTGAATGCTTATTTTTCAATACTAAAAATTGATATGGGATAAAATTAGCAATTCAATATCTTGGACAGTATTAGCATTTATCTTGATACACCTAGTTGATCACAAAAGTACTTCACATTAATTATTCTATATAAGTAACTACGATGTTGAAGGAATAAAATCGATAAAAACGAACTTCTACTGCAATATTTTGTTTTATTCATCAACTATCATCTTTTTCCATGCAATATAAATGTTAGAATTGATAAACCTCTTTCCTCTTGCTGTGAAATAGTGAAATATTCCCGCTATTTTTGAATGAAGAAATATGGGTAATTATTCCTTTTGCTAGAGGCCATTTTAGTGACGTAAATTTCACGTCACTGGATCGCACTGATAATTCTCAAGGGAACTTTATTCCCACTACATCCCCTCCATCACTGGATATACTGAAGTTAAACAACCGACTTCTGTATCTTTTTTAGGTTATATCTTTAGCTACATCGAAATGGTTGTTGAGACGTTCATTTCTTCACGACACTATTACCGAAATATATACATGCTCTTTTTTCGTAATATGATTAATAACATCATTAACATTAATTATAATTGTTATAAATAAATATTACTAACATCAATTAATACAATTTTAATCTATTAAATAAGCGCACATTAAGCAACACCATATTTTTATTACATTTTTTATTTCATCTTTATAATTACGGGGGAACCCTTCGATACAGATAAGACTTTGCGGTAGACGGTGTCGTAGAAATGACCTAAAACTGACGTCACTAAAATGGCCGCTATGAAAAGTCTATCAAAGCGACTAGCAGTGGAATAATTACCGAAATATGTCTTGAAGTATCCTATGAAAGTTTTTTGCGTCTTATTTGGTCCGAAATTATTTTATCGAATCAAACTTAGCTCGTATCCTTTGCTGTTGCCGCGTTGATTTGAACCTGAATGGATTTTTTTATTATTTATGGCACAATAAAATAAGTCATTCTTACTTTGTGTAACCATTGACGGCGCTCCCTGACCATTTCATACCATAATTAGAATTATCCAGTGAACTATTTTCCATTAAAATATGGATGGTACTTACTTCTTAGCGGACCCATGAAATTAATTTTGAACTCCCAATAATGGATGTTAACCTGTATGAATAGCCTTTATAAAGCCCTTAACTTAACAAGAGTAGGAAATGATGTCGCAATAATAAAAAGGTAAAAAAAGGGACAAATTCTCTGGATAATTCAAGAGGTTACGCAACAAGATATTGTTGAAATACATAATGTTATCTTCATAGTGATAGCACCGCGAAGGTTAAGACGGGCTTATCAAGTTGTAATTCCTGAAGGATCGATACATGAGCTGGAGGATTGCTTTACGGGTGTTATGACAGATTTAAATTTAGGTGCGGTGATACCGCCATATAATCATTGGTTTCTCAAACACTACTATTAGTTTTATTTAAACTACCAAGTAAATACTTTGCAGTGATTTTGTTTAATACGATATAAATTGCTTTAAATAAAAGTATAAACGTATTATATGAGTAAACAAAGAAACGATATGAATATTGAATAAATATTTCGCTGGGATGGATTTCTGGACAAAAAATGATGTAATGGTGCCTTGGAGGATGGAGAAGAACCTGACCAGGAATTTCATGGCTTAATGAAGTTAAGGAAGACATAGTGCATAGGAAGTTACGGTCTCAATAAAGAACTCTCAAGGGGAAAGAAGGACTAGATATAAATAAAGAAATATTGTCATAAACTTCAGAGAGAAAATCCACGACCTACGAGAAACTCTCAATAGCTGAAAATACACACTCATACTATTCATAATACTATTAATGCCATTGATATAGAACACAGGCCTACGATGAAAAAACTTTTGTACTTAAAATACCCTATTCTAATAGTTTTTTGGGTGCTGAATCCAAATATGATATTAAAAAAGCTTTATCACCCACAATTTCTTCACATTTTATATTTAAATTTATTTAATAGAGCGATTTTTAAAGAATTTAACAGCTTTAATATTTAAAATAAATAACTGAAAAACTAGGTCAATGGTGGATGAAGTTGGTAGCACTGCTGAAGCACATTTGCTGGTCAAAAAAGGTTGATTCTTTTTTCTGTTAACAGCTGATGTTTTGTTTGCTGTCAACCCAACCTCACTTTCACGTTTCCTGTACATGTGCTCACTAAATTGTCTAATCGCGGTTATAAAAACTCTGCTGACAGTTATTGTTATATTTGTGGTGAGTTTGTGATTAAAAAACACAAAAGAAACATTACAGATTTTGTCAAAAAGGTTTATCTATCATACTTTGGAACTAAACTTGGTGATGATTTAAATTCTAGTCCAATGGAAGTATTTTCTGATGTACAATCGGAGTTCGATGAACAAGATGTTGAAGCATTCTAATGTTTTACCGAAAATGTAGAGAATAAACTGTTTACTCAAATCGAGCTTAACGACTTGGTGAGGGATCTTGGCTTAACGAAAAAAAAAGCTGAATTGTTTAGCTCTAGATTAAAAGAAAAGAACTTGTTGGCGGTTGGAACCAGGATTTATGTGTACAGGAAGAGAGAGCAACACACTAGAAAACTATGGGTGATACAAAAAAACTAAGGCCAGATTTAGATTCAGCACACAAAAATCTGTAGAGATCAACTATTAAAGTTAAAAAACATTTTCAAAAAAATATTTTTTGTTGGCCTGTGTAATCAGTGAATAAGGTTAAGTCGAATTTCGTCCAAAGTAAAGTTAACTAACTTACTAATTTTTATTTCAATATAACTATATTTGGAAACGGAATTGTGTAATTTCCGTAGTTTTTAGCTTGAAATTGAGTTGCAATATAAGTTATAAAACAAGCCAATACTTGATATAGGCGCTTATGCACTTCGAGAATAACACGATTCTGCTTCCCTTAAGTGCAAGAAACTCATTTTCAAGAATATTCGACTTAGCACTTACTCGCCAGGGCTGCAGATACATAATGTCTAAGTTTATTAAATAAACATGCCTAGATTTTGACTTAACAGATCCAACCTAAAGTTGCATATCTAGCAAATTTCGCAATTACATGGTATTTTAAAGAGCACTGGTGTGCTCCCTTCGGAATCTAAATTATTATCCACAAAAAAATATTATCGAAAAATTAGCCACCTCGCTTTTGTAATCATAATTCAAATCTGAGGTTCTCAGTTACAAACATTGGAAGGATGATATATATATATATATATATATATATATATATATATATATATATATATATATTTATTTATTATATATTTTCGCGGTGTCTTTTCTCAAGTTCCATTCGCCGGCGGTAATGGAATTGCTGGAAGCGGTCCAGGGTAATACAATAGCTTTAGAAAATAACAACAGCTGCTCTGCCGAATATTTATTTTCCCTTTCTGCAAGGTTTCAGGGATATAAAATTATAACGCCAACTTTATAACTTTCAGACTGTGAAAATATTATATTTTTATTCTTATTATTTTTAAGTCGTAGTACTTCAAGTACGTACATTAATTCCGAAAGGGATGAGGGTGCTTGTGTCTTAAGGCAGCCCTGATTTGCCTACTTGTTGGAATTCGCGAGTAGTTACATTTTGTAACAGTTACATTTCTAACATTGTGTAACCCTCTATTTATTGGGCTTAAAAATTATCAACAAGTAGAAATCAAAAGAATTTATTGAAAAATGGAATATAATAATAATAATAATGAATAATTAATTAAACAACAATAATTTCTATATATTTAAATAGTAATAATTTCTGAGTCCCACTTTCTCACGACATTGATTTAAATTGCTTTTCCAAAAGAAACCTTCACCACAATACAATTTCATTTCATGGGAATTGCTACATTTTCTTTGTTTTGGTAAAATATTTCGCTCCTGCAAAAAAATAATAGCTTGTTCTTCTGTTGTTGGCAAATCCCAAATACGCATCATTTTACAATAATTAAATAAATAACTAATATAATAACGAAAAATCTATAACAAACTAGCAAACAAACGTTAATAAACAACAAATAACAAACAATAAATCAGCAATAATTAAAACTCAGTAAGCAAGAAGAAACATAGAACAAATCAGCTGTTAGAAATGTAGCTGTTACAAAATGTAACTGTTCGCGCATGCGAAGTAGTAGGCAAAAATAATCAGGGCTGCATTAAGACACAAGTACTGGGATGAGTATAAAACCATAAAGAACCAATCTTAAGGATACAGGACTTATTTACGAAAAATAAAAATAAAAGATGGAAGCGATTATTGTCCGAATATACCGGTTCTCCTCAAGCCGCCTTAATTAAATCTTATGCGTCAACGATAATAAGAAACCTACAAGATTTGCCCGAGTGTAAAAATAGGTTACGCAATGTTTGTTTCGGGAACTCGTGCTTGTGACAGGCCAGCCGCCCATTCTAATTCTTTCCTTCTATTGAAAATGCGCACATAGATGAAACTATTTTCCTATTTACCAATATAATTTCATTATGTACATAATACACTCGTATTATAAGGAAATAAATAGATCAATTAATCTCTGTATTATATAAAAATGTTTTTATTGATGTAATATTTTATCTGCGCTGCTTAGCAAAAGATTGAGGACCTAGTTTTGGATCAAATATGTCTTGTTCGATAATATGAATTATAAATATTTGAAAAATTTCACAAACCACAAATCCAATCTTCTCTAACTCAAAATAAATACATAAATAAAAATAAAGTAAAGTACTGTTTTTGAATTTAAATGGAATGCATATAATAAAAAAAAAACAAGCTATATCCCATTCCAATTTATCGATTTTATAACTGTTGTTTCAAAACAGAAAATGCAATGAAATAAGTTTAAGATATTTTTCTTATGAATATATTTTTTTAACATCTATAATACTGGCCTAATTTTTTTTTAAATATTTTTTTTTAATTTATACTATTATAAAAAGTAAATTGGTACATATTAGCATGAAAGACAAGTAGAGAAACTACCCAGTGGTAGTACTCAAATAACAAGTTCCACTTAAAAGGTCACGAGGCCATCTTCTTTTCAGAAGCCTCGGCGGATTTTCAGGAACTGAAAAGGTTGGTAGGCTTGAAACTAGTGGGTTTGGGTGGAATGAAGTTTGTCATGAAAAGATTGATATCGGATTCGGGCCAAATCAGCAACAAATGAGACAATAAGGACATTAAGGATTACCCTGTTCGTAACAAAGTAAGGAGCATTGAGGATTTTACGTAGAATTTTGGATTGTAAGGATTGAATACGATGGTTTAGTGGAGCCCCAAAGCTCAATTCCGTAAGGCCAGATGGGTCTAATGATTGTAATGTATATGGGTCTTTTGTAATTAGTTGAGAGCTTAGTGCGTTTGCCCAGTAAATGTAGTAGCCTGAAACGGCGAAGCCTAAACTTAAACTAAAAAAGCCATTATTTTTTTAATGCAAAATATTCAATATTCCAAATCAATACTAAGTTGGTATTCTATTTTAATAGGCTTCTCTTTTAATAGTGGAGGTAAAAAATGATCACTAATGATGAACACAAATGATTGAACTTTAATCTATAGAATAATATAACTTACTAATAATAATTCACGTTAAATACCAGCTACTTAACATTGGTTCCAAGTAGCAATGATAAGTACATGAGAACAACAGATTTGTTAGACGACGGAACAAATTATAAAAATAAACGAAATAAATAAACCGAATGAAGTTACGTAGTTAGTTTACCTCCTTATCTTGATTTTCTTTTTCCGGACAAATTTGAATTTTCGTGTACTAATTGGTTAAGTTTTGATTATTATTATATGATTATTAGCAGTAAATCATTTTTTTTCTCGTATTTTCACAATGGCATGAGATATTCTTGGTGAACATTTGTTTTAGGGACATTATTATAGCCCATAAAAACAAATGTTTGCTAAAAATCTTAGCTGAATTTCCAAGCTGAATGTATAGAAAAAGAGATTATCTTCAAAATAATTATTTTATTGTTGTGTATTTCTATAATAAACAGTTTTAAAAATCATATCAAGTTTTTTTAAAATAATTTATTTATTGAAATTTACAATTGTATTATACTAATACCAAAGTAAATAGAATGAATGAAATGTAATGGTATGAGATAAAGACAATCAGAAAACTACCCACTGGTAGTAATCGAATAACAAATTCAACTTAGAGGTCACGAGGCCATCTTCTTTTCGGACGCCACGGAGGATTATGGGGAATTGAAGAAGTAGCTAGTTTTGAAGTAGAAAGGTTTGATAGCAGGTAACTATTTTTACGGAGGGTTGTGGATTGTAAGAATTTGATAAGAGAGGAATTTAATGGCTTAATCTAGTCCCAAAGCTCTACGTAAATCCAAACGGGTATTAAGTAGTCATGTATATGAGTATTTTTAATTAATAGGGACCTTAGAGCGTTTGTCTTTGGTAAATGTTGAAATAGCCTCAAACAGCGCCTTTTTTTTAGTTCTAAATAAACCTTTGTTACTAAATTTTCCTTTACAATATATGCAAAATGACATTTGTATGATTTCTCAAATAAATATTATTATTATATTATATTTTCGGCCAGTATTGTTTTAAGCAGAGATTGACCTTTCTGAAAAAAATGTATTATTAATTGGAAAATCTCATAAATTTCATAACTTAAGTCAGGGATGTGCTGATAACAAAAGATTATCCAAGCAAAACTATTTTAAATTGTGATTAAATTTAAAATAGGTCTTATTTAAATTTGAACATGCTCAATGTTTAAAATAGCGTATGCAAGATTTAATTAATTAAATTAAAATTGAAATTAAATTTATTTTACATGCATTCTATTTACTTGTTGTATAATTGTAATACAGTTGTAAATATCAAAAAATAAATTTAAAAAAAAAAAATTATTTTACCGCGACATAATCTTTCACTTTTCATATTCCTGTCAAGGGGGCAGGCATTGGGTTTATTTGTGCCCTTGGAGAAATTTCAGCGCCCCATAATTTTACTTTCCCTGACTCTCTTCCAACCCTTAGCAATAGTAAGTTCGCCTGTGATCGCCAACACTCATTTCATTACCATTATATACTACTTAATTACATCTTTATTTAGCACTTATTTACTACTATTGATCAAACCATAAGCGAACGAGAGCTGCAATGTTTACAAAAAAATTCCTCGCAAAAAGAAAATCAATACAAGAATGTAAAAGTTTCTCCCTTATTCGGTTAATTGAGTTCGTTTATTTTTATAATATATTTCTTCGTCAAACGAAACTGATGTTCTCACGTTTCCAATTCGGTTACGTTATTACTGACGTACGTATTACCACGTAGGTATTGCAACAGATGTACATCTCACGCGAAACATCTGTGGACCACACTCAGATCCATGCGCAAATGGTGATCAAAACAAATAGTTTTAATAGATATAATAGATAGACGACTAACAATTGTTTTTTTTTTGTGTAAGTGACAATACCAAATGTAAAAAAAAATGTATAATGTAATATAGTAGACACTCTTGCCGAGCACCGTTACACCATGTTACCCTCAATAACTAATTGCTAGTTAGATTAAATATAAATTAATAGTTGTTGGGTTCACCAGTTAATTTAAGCTGCCTGCATGTAAGATTAATAAAAATTATTGTTCTCGGCAATTGACAATTTTTCATTTGAAGAAGGTAATAATTGGATCAAATCACTTTAGCTATACTCAATGTAATAAGAACAGCCATGCAGACTTTATTGCAATGCCTGAAATAGTATTCATAACCATGAAATATTTGTTTAGGGTATTTTCTTCCACACTTGATTATTACCAAAATAGGAAAAGGTTTTTGTGGATTATATTCACTTTAAAATAAAATTGATATTTATACGCGGTGATATTAATTACTCTATCGACTATACATTATATATTGTTATCTATATAGTTGCATCCTTGCGCAGGGGCCATGCTAATCTTCTCTGTATCGTTCCAATTTTAGTATATGTACCGCCGAAGCGAGTACTTTTTTGTAATATATTGTTTGCTTTTTTACGTTTTGTAATATATTGTAAATAAAAGTTTGGAGGATGTGAAAAAAAAAAAATATAGTTGCAATATTAAATTGAATTTGAAATCTAAAATAGCCGTAACAAAATCTTAAACTAAGAAAAAAGATACTAAAATATAGGCAATGTTAACTTGAATTGCGACACTGGCATGTTAATGCCTGCATAACTTCATAATATACAAATACTTAATAAGCAATTCATAAAAAAATGTGAGGTGCCTCAGTTTTGAATTATCTTAATTCATTTTACTGAGCTGAATGCTTATTTTTCAATACTAAAAATTGATATGGGATAAAATTAGCAATTCAATATCTTGGACAATATTAGCATTTATCTTGATACTGTCTTGTTTTGATCATGCGCAAATGGTGATCAAAACAAACAGTTTTAATAGATATAATAGATAGACGACTAACAATTGTTTTTTTTTTCTTTTCTGCAAGTAGTGAACGATATAAAATAAACAGTTAAGTGTAAATGACAATACCAAATGTTTTAAACGGAGTAAAAATCCTTGGCTATGGCGTCCTTCGGAGGACATTTAACGGGGGTCTCGAGCCTGTATGATGTCAGTTACTCGTTAAAAATCTCTATCCTAATTAAACCTGGATAGGCAAAATTTACAGCTCCCACTGTGGCATCTTCCGATTAGCCATAGCAGCAAAAGTGACGTAAATAAACCAGCAAACAACAAAACCAAGACGACTCAAATCGTAAGGTCTGAATAAAGACTTTTTCTTACTGAGAATGAGCGTTTTTCCATCCAAAGTTGACGTATCCATTTATCAAAAACTAATATTTCTTTAATAAACCAGTATTAAACACCCAAACCTTTTTCATTCCTCTGCTAAATAGGCGTTTAAAGTAATTGCTTGATTTCCATGATGTGCCCCATCAACATTATTCCAAAAGTGGATGAATTGTAAATATCCTCGTTTGATACATATTTCCTTAAATAGAAATATATGTTCTTATTATTTGTTATAGCATAAATGAAAATATGTGGAAACGAGAACGCTGAGTTTGTTATGTTTGCAGAATAAAGGTATTTAGTGCTTAATTAAGTTGTTGATTAAGGTATTTTGAACGCTTAATTATTTAACTATCATATTGGAGTTATGTATTTCTAGTATTGTCATAACATAACATTAAATTGCTAACTTTACATGCACAAATAAGCATTGGCTTTTGGGAACACGTTACATGTTCGTAGCTTAAATTGGGGCAAAACGCTGACTAATTTATACACAACAGCAATTAATTAAAATTAAACCGAAGTAAATGAACCTAGTTACGGCATTTTATTGTTAACGATAATTTTTTTATTTTGCCTGTCGGGCTTAAGGTTGTCTAGATATGATATATAGGTATATATCTAATTGAGCTGTTTTTTTATAGTGGTAGAAGTCCATATCGAACCAAAAAAAAAAAAATCGTTTATTCTCTTAAAAAGTTCTAACGATTATTATTTCATTATAAGATTTAAAAGGCGTGTAGTGTTAAAAACTACGCTCTTCAGGAAGAAAATCAAAAAGTATAAAATTGAAAACCATTCTCTCAATAAGTTATTAATAAGAATGGGGTGATGATGAATAAAAAAATTATCGTAAAACATTTTATCATGGAGTTCTTTTTCAGGTTTTCTTCATGACTCCACATTTACTAACATCAGTCAATAAAATATTTACAAAAGTTAGCATCAAGCACCTAACGATTTCTTTAGATTCGTTCATCACTTTATTCTTATTTTTAACTTATTGAAAATTATTTTCTACTGTTTAGTACAGTTTACTGTTAAAGCGTTCTTTTGAAACTATTATAAATATATGTGTGAAACGCGGTTGAAAAGTTAGAGAAAAATAAAATAAAATAAATGATAAAATATATAAACAAAACAAATTAAATTAAATTAAAAACAAAAATATTTAAACTGGAATACGACGCTACCCGGTAAGTCGTCCTCGGACAGTATGGCAATAAGGTAAGGAAATAATCAGGCAAGGAAATGAAAAACTGACTCACCGAATCTTGCCGGACACTCCTCTCCTCACTGACGTCTCGTAGGTTTGAGCTCACCGCGGTGGCGTACGTCCAATGCCGGTCCTCTCAATTCGGTCATCAAAAAATAGGAGGTGGTGGTGTAAAATAATAGGAATGTAGGAAAATGCGGGGGATAAATGCGGTTTTTCAAGCGGGGGGCAACTCGTTTCAGCGGAGGTATACAATAGACTAGACTCCGGGTAGGGGGTTTTAATCCTATTAACTGTAAACACGCTCACCCGGAATTATACAGAAATTAGAACTCAAAGTAAATAAATACAGAACTAAACATACCGCCCACCCAAAATTGATAGCAATTTTGTAATTAGGTGAAATGAAACTTAAGAACAGAAGAAGCGAACTTGCAATGGAAAAATATGTACAAAAAAAAAATGAAAAGTAACTTTAGTTTATTGGAAGGGGTATCAATTTATTGGTAGGCCATGTAATAGAACCGGAGGTGGTTCGTAGTTGCCCCTAAATATGCGCCTCCGTATTAGTTGATGAAGTCCTGGTATCCAATATTTTCGTTGAATGAACGCCTGTATTAGGCGAGGGCCTCCGTGAATTGTGCTTTGATGATACCAGCCACAAATGAGGGTTGCTACATGCGATATCTTATGCAAAATGAGTGGTTGCTTTGCATCATACGTGAGATCTGAATGCCTTAGCCTACCGCCCACCCTGAGAAAACCCAGCTTGTCAATAAAAGGTGATACCGGTTTAATAGCTTGAGACATTTGTTCAGGGGACGTAGCCTTAAGATCAGTATGGAAGTATTGTTCCTGGGATAGACTGTCACATAAATTCATGCTGTCTCGCAGTTCTGAAACAGACAGGTCAGCGGATTTACGATGATATTTTGCGGTGCGAAAGTTGTTGACGACGCGGAGAACATAAGCGAAGACGGTTTTAAGGTGTTGGAGCGATGAAAAGGAGCTGATGGTGGTAATGCGATAGTTTGGTTCGGCAGTGGCTAATATAGCGGTAGTCTCAGCTTTGCTTGCAGGAATTTCTTTTCGCTGATCAATGTGAGACTCAGGCAATCTGTTTGGAGGTAATTGCAAAAATGGTGGTCCTTCCCACCACCGTGAAAACTGCATCAGCGTGCGAGGCATCAGACCTCGGGATCCACAATCAGCCGGATTATCTTGACGTTTGGTGTTTCTAAAAGGAAGAGAAACTATACATTGGCCTGAGGGTGTTCTGCGGTGGGTGTTCATAAAATGTAGCTCACATAATTCGTCTTCCGGGTTCTGCGGTGTTATAGAAGCGACCTCTTCAGTCTTCCAGAAACGTTGAAGTGCATTATCATGTGGCGCGGTGCAACCAAAAAGCGTCACTACCCTATTTTCAACTGGTTCTGTAATGTTCCCCAATAAAATCCACCCAAAGGAAGTTTTCACTGCTGAAGGATTACCCCAGATGACTGAATTATTTTCCTCGGAAATGATTTCGGGATAGAGATCTGCACCTAAAAGAAAATCTATTTTCCCTTTTACGTGGAAAGCCGGGTCGGCCAATAACATGGAGGAAAATTTATTTCTAAGTTCATTTGAAAGCGTAGTAACCGGTAACTCTGCACAAATTTCATTGAGAACAACAGCTTCTGCGGAAATAGAGTTGTCTCGAGTGTGTCTTGGGGTCAAAGTGCAAGAAACCATTTCTGTTTTGCTAGCCGTAGCATGGTTACCGATGCCTGTGATGTTTAGTGGGCAATTCTGGAGCTTTAAATTTAATCGTTGGGCCATTTCCCTGGTTATGCACGACACCTGAGAGCCAGGATCCACAACGAGGCGTATAGGAAACTTCCGACCATCCGAAGCTGTAAGAAAGGCCTCTGCTGTACCCAGCAATACCGTGGAGTACGCAGTACTAGACGGAAAAGTACGGGCACTGCAGGATAGTGCTTGCGTAGGAGGCGGATTTTCAAGTGATTCCCTAGGTGGAGCTGTGAAAGTAGAGCGGTGTAAACGTGAATGATGTTTCGAAGATCCACACGAGAAGCATTTACCTTTAGAGTTACATTTTGACAACATGTGGTTTCCTAGGCAATTGAAGCATTTTCTCAAATTTTTTACTGTCTCCCAGCGAGCATCTACATTTTGTTTCGAAAATGTTTCACAATGCGGTAGCTTATGTGAAGCTGAACAAAGCGGGCATACAATATGAGCGGTGGAACATTCGGTGGAAGCAGATTTATTTGGCGGTGAAGAACATCGGCCGTAATATGGGTTAGTCGTGATCAGAGATGTTTTTCGTTGGAAATTTGCACGTTGGTTAGGATTAAACTCGTTCCTACCTGGAGAACTCAGTTCGAGAATTTTGCAACGTTCAGTTAGAAAATCCGAGAAATGTTTGTATGTTGGATACTGAACCCCTGAATACTTGGCTTCGAATAATTTTTTGCTTTCCGAATCCAGGCAACGAAGACCGAAATGAAGCAGAAGTGTATCAGACAAGTCCGGTAGATTCAAGGTCTTGAGTGCAGCAACATTTGTCAGGAAAACGTCAGATAAGCTTTGCAAATTTTGAAGATTTTCTTGGGAAAGCGGTTTAAAATTCGTAATTTTTTCCAAGTAAAAATTCGCCAATAATCGGTTGTTTTGGTACCGATCAACTAAAGTTTCAAATGCAATTTGATAATTATCATCAGACAAATGAATTGATTCGATTAGTTTCAAAGGTGGGCCTCTCAAAAATGAGCGTAAATAGTAAAATTTTTCAGATGAGGCTATTTGTCGATTTTCATGAATAAGGGACCGAAACAGACAGTAAAAATCGGGCCACTCTTGAAGATCGCCGGAAAATATTTGTAAATTGATTTTTGGAAGTTTCGCTTGCCCTATATCCGGTTTCTCATATTTCGTAGACAGGCTAGTACCAGTAGCTGGCTTAGCATACTGCGATGCTACCGCCTTTGCTGAATAATATAACTCGTCGCAGGCTTGAGAACTAGCGGCCGTGTCGAAATTTTCGGGAGATTCTGTTTTCGAAGCAATTTCCATAATTTGATCCTGAATTTCATCAAAGGATTTATAATCCATATCAATTTGTTCCATTCGGGATAAAAAAGTGGGACAGTTTTCCTTGGTAAGCATTTTCAATAAGTCATAAGCTGTTTGAATTTTGTGAAAGTATTTTTCCCTCTTTTTAATTAAAAGTTTAATCTTATCCTCCGACATATTGAAATAAATTTAAATTAAATTGAGACAACAGAATTGAACAGAAAACTACTCAGAAAAACAAAACAAAAAAAAACAAAGTTTAACCTGTAATCAAATTTAAATCTTAACTAATAAAATTTTACAATCTTCTGAACAGAAAAAATGAGTTTGATCAATTGTATCAATTTTATATAAAATTGCAGTTCGCTTCTTTCCGAAACTGAACGAAGTCGTAATAGTGGGAGAAGCAGCGCGAGGTGGGGGTAGATAAGGCAGAAGCAGGCTGCTCTCTCACCAGCGACGTCGGGGCTCATGCAACGTATCAAATTAAAATGAAAAATAAAATTTGTTTCCTTTTTTTTTTTAATGTTCTGAATTGAGAAAATAATTAATCAATTTTCTTAATTAATTAATCCGGCCCCCGGAGGACCATAAATATCTGTCTGAATAATATAACTCGTCGCAGGCTTGAGAACTAGCGGCCGTGTCGAAAAATGAGATGTAGGTATATCTCTAATTGAGCTATTTTTTTATAGTGGTAGAAGTCCATATCGAACCAAAAAAAAAAAAAATCGTTTATTCTCTTAAACAATTCTAACGATTATTATTTCATTATAAGATTTAAAAGGCGTGTAGTGTTAAAAACTACGCTCTTCAGGAAGAAAATCAAAAAGTATAAAATTGAAAACCATTCCCTCAATAAGTTATTAATAAGAATGGGGTGATGATGAAAAAAAAAATTATCGTAAAACATTTTATCATGGAGTTCTTTTTCAGGTTTTCTTCATGACTCCACATTTACTAACATCAGTCAATAAAATATTTACAAAAGTTAGCATCAAGCACCCAACGATTTCTTTAGATTCGTTCATCACTTTATTCTTATTTTTAACTTATTGAAAATTATTTTCTACTGTTTAGTACAGTTTACTGTTAAAGCGTTCTTTTGAAACTATTATTTATGTAAGCTATATTGACAAAAATTTTTTTTTTCAAAAATCAAAATTAAAACTTTCTTTGGTAACACTTGCAATGCCTTTATTTGTCTCCTAGCCAGGACTGTTTCTCCTACGCCGAACCAGAACCAGACCTATTTATGAAGGCGAACTATAAGCTGCAACGGTCCTCTAGATCACAAAGAGGTAATTGCAGCGACGGCAGCTGTGGCAAGGTCGCCATGGCGCAGCCAAGGACCCCAACATCCCCTAGGGGAGCACCCCTACGTCGGGGGGATGGGGATAGGTCATGGCGAAGGCTGCGCTACTAGTGCTATCCATACTAACATCCCTACAAATAATCACTTATATACACCTTATTTTAAGTATATAACTAATATGGAACGTGTTAAACGGGCATATAAAAAAAAAATGGCGTTCAAAAATTAGTAATTAAATAAAAATATTTCCATAAAGTACACACTCTGTTGTCGGATGACGAAATATTAATAGTAAGTTTCTTGTTTCTTCAAAATGGTAAAATATTATAAATATTATTTGAAATTTAATCTTCTTTAGCCGTGTTGAGCGATTATTAGTATTTATTGGTAGGGGAACACATGGCTCCTCGTCATCGACTGCTCCTTACATATTCTGCATGGCTAATAACGCCACGTGGTGGCTTTAGATAGAATAGATATAGATATAGATAGAATTGGATAGATGAAGGAATTATAATATTCAACTAAAAGATCGCTTAATAGTTTTGCAATTCATATATAATAATACATTAAATCGATAAGTATTTAAACAATCAAGACAATAATCCCCTAAAAACAATTAGTTTCTTGTTTTAAGTTGCCAATGAATGCAAATATACAAGAATTCGGATGAAATTTCCAAAGTCATGTGGACGGAAACGAACTAAAAAAAATTAAGAAATCACAATGCACCTTAATCTTGAAGATGATGTTCCAATCACTCATCATACGTTATCTATTCCATTTAATAACAATAAAACTATAATAGCATAACGAAGACATTACCTACTTCTTTCTGCTTTATCAATGACTATTCTCAGATCATAGAGAGGTAGTTACTTATGATGCAAATGCTTATAATGGATATTTTGTTTGAGCTTGTGCAACCTATTATATGTTGTTGATTAATGAATAACCTGCCACAAAGGCTTGCTCTGTAGTGAGATTGCCAAATATTAATCGTTATTTCTTTCTTTCTTCAACATGGCAAAATTATAAATAAATAAAATTATTCACTTTAAATTATAAGGAATTTATATTATAAGGATGTATTAAAAAAATAAAATAGGCATCCTAAGATTTGTAATAAAATAAAAATATTTCAATAAATTATAAATCGGTAAATTATAATTATAAAAATAAATAATAATTTTTAACTTATAAAAATTATAAGTAAATTATAAATATAAAAATATTTCCATAAAGTATGCATTGCAAACTATTTCACGAAAAAGTAAAGAAATGAAAGTATCATTAAATTAACGTATTGGATTCTGAAATTTTAGATACAGTAACAACTTATAATATTTTGCCATCTTAGAAATAATCATAGTGCCATTTGTCGATAGTAGTTTTTTTTTTAGATTAATTTATTTGTATTAATACTTATTTATTTGTATTAATATTACAAGTAAATCTGCTAATATGAACAAATGATATAAAAAATAAAAATTGGGGAGAAACTACCCATCGGTAGCTCTCCAAAAAAGTTCTATATTAGAAGGTCTCGAGGCCATTCTTTTCAGACGCCTGGGAGGGTTATCAGGAATAGTATGGGAAGCAAGTTGAGAGACTAGCGGATTCAAGTGTGTATGGAGCTTGTCATGGGAGGATAGGTATCTAGTTTGGGCCAAATCAGCAACATATAGGATATTAAGATCATGCTTTTATCGATACAAAAGGACAAAAAACGAAATTTTTCAAATATATAAAGCAAATATGGTAAAAAATAAAGGATAAACTGCTAAGAAGTAGTCCAGAGGAGTTTTTTTTTCGCAACATTCTGTATTATTTTAAACTAACGGACAATTATTTTCAACTTTTTAGGTTTGTTTCCTACAAAAGCGTGTTTTAGACTATTGTATATTTTTTACGTTTTATTTTGGTTTCCTGTTAAAGTTTATTTTAAAATTTTTTAAACTGTTATTTATTTTTTCTGCTCTACTCTTTAAACATTACATAATTAATGAGTCCAAAATATGACTTGTAAATTTTGAGCTAACCAATATTTATATGAAATTCATTCAACCAAAATAATTTAGAAGCCACCCAAATATATAACTATTTGAATATTAATTATTTGAACAGAAGTGTTTTAAAACTTCTTAAGTTTTTAATGTTATTGATAATAATTTTTAGCTTTTAGGTTTGCGTGTTTTTTTTCAGACTATTATTTTTTTTTGTCTTTTAATAATACTTTGGTTTTTATTAGTGTTGTTGTTTTTTCAACTATTACTTATTTTTTACTTTTTTAACTTCAGAGAGAAAATCCACGACCTACGAGAAACTCTCAATAGCTGAAAATACACACTCATACTATTCATAATACTATTAATGCCATTGATATAGAACACAGGCCTACGATGAAAAAACTTTTGTACTTAAAATACCCTATTCTAATAGTTTTTTGGGTGCTGAATCCAAATATGATATTAAAAAAGCTTTATCACCCACAATTTCTTCACATTTTATATTTAAATTTATTTAATAGAGCGATTTTTAAAGAATTTAACAGCTTTAATATTTAAAATAAATAACTGAAAAACTAGGTCAATGGTGGATGAAGTTGGTAGCACTGCTGAAGCACATTTGCTGGTCAAAAAAGGTTGATTCTTTTTTCTGTTAACAGCTGATGTTTTGTTTGCTGTCAACCCAACCTCACTTTCACGTTTCCTGTACATGTGCTCACTAAATTGTCTAATCGCGGTTATAAAAACTCTGCTGACAGTTATTGTTATATTTGTGGTGAGTTTGTGATTAAAAAACACAAAAGAAACATTACAGATTTTGTCAAAAAGGTTTATCTATCATACTTTGGAACTAAACTTGGTGATGATTTAAATTCTAGTCCAATGGAAGTATTTTCTGATGTACAATCGGAGTTCGATGAACAAGATGTTGAAGCATTCTAATGTTTTACAGAAAATGTAGAGAATAAACTGTTTACTCAAATCGAGCTTAACGACTTGGTGAGGGATCTTGGCTTAACGAAAAAAAAAGCTGAATTGTTTAGCTCTAGATTAAAAGAAAAGAACTTGTTGGCGGTTGGAACCAGGATTTATGTGTACAGGAAGAGAGAGCAACACACTAGAAAACTATGGGTGATACAAAAAAACTAAGGCCAGATTTAGATTCAGCACACAAAAATCTGTAGAGATCAACTATTAAAGTTAAAAAACATTTTCAAAAAAATATTTTTTGTTGGCCTGTGTAATCAGTGAATAAGGTTAAGTCGAATTTCGTCCAAAGTAAAGTTAACTAACTTACTAATTTTTATTTCAATATAACTATATTTGGAAACGGAATTGTGTAATTTCCGTAGTTTTTAGCTTGAAATTGAGTTGCAATATAAGTTATAAAACAAGCCAATACTTGATATAGGCGCTTATGCACTTCGAGAATAACACGATTCTGCTTCCCTTAAGTGCAAGAAACTCATTTTCAAGAATATTCGACTTAGCACTTACTCGCCAGGGCTGCAGATACATAATGTCTAAGTTTATTAAATAAACATGCCTAGATTTTGACTTAACAGATCCAACCTAAAGTTGCATATCTAGCAAATTTCGCAATTACATGGTATTTTAAAGAGCACTGGTGTGCTCCCTTCGGAATCTAAATTATTATCCACAAAAAAATATTATCGAAAAATTAGCCACCTCGCTTTTGTAATCATAATTCAAATCTGAGGTTCTCAGTTACAAACATTGGAAGGATGATATATATATATATATATTTATTTATTATATATTTTCGCGGTGTCTTTTCTCAAGTTCCATTCGCCGGCGGTAATGGAATTGCTGGAAGCGGTCCAGGGTAATACAATAGCTTTAGAAAATAACAACAGCTGCTCTGCCGAATATTTATTTTCCCTTTCTGCAAGGTTTCAGGGATATAAAATTATAACGCCAACTTTATAACTTTCAGACTGTGAAAATATTATATTTTTATTCTTATTATTTTTAAGTCGTAGTACTTCAAGTACGTACATTAATTCCGAAAGGGATGAGGGTGCTTGTGTCTTAAGGCAGCCCTGATTTGCCTACTTGTTGGAATTCGCGAGTAGTTACATTTTGTAACAGTTACATTTCTAACATTGTGTAACCCTCTATTTATTGGGCTTAAAAATTATCAACAAGTAGAAATCAAAAGAATTTATTGAAAAATGGAATATAATAATAATAATAATGAATAATTAATTAAACAACAATAATTTCTATATATTTAAATAGTAATAATTTCTGAGTCCCACTTTCTCACGACATTGATTTAAATTGCTTTTCCAAAAGAAACCTTCACCACAATACAATTTCATTTCATGGGAATTGCTACATTTTCTTTGTTTTGGTAAAATATTTCGCTCCTGCAAAAAAATAATAGCTTGTTCTTCTGTTGTTGGCAAATCCCAAATACGCATCATTTTACAATAATTAAATAAATAACTAATATAATAACGAAAAATCTATAACAAACTAGCAAACAAACGTTAATAAACAACAAATAACAAACAATAAATCAGCAATAATTAAAACTCAGTAAGCAAGAAGAAACATAGAACAAATCAGCTGTTAGAAATGTAGCTGTTACAAAATGTAACTGTTCGCGCATGCGAAGTAGTAGGCAAAAATAATCAGGGCTGCATTAAGACACAAGTACTGGGATGAGTATAAAACCATAAAGAACCAATCTTAAGGATACAGGACTTATTTACGAAAAATAAAAATAAAAGATGGAAGCGATTATTGTCCGAATATACCGGTTCTCCTCAAGCCGCCTTAATTAAATCTTATGCGTCAACGATAATAAGAAACCTACAAGATTTGCCCGAGTGTAAAAATAGGTTACGCAATGTTTGTTTCGGGAACTCGTGCTTGTGACAGGCCAGCCGCCCATTCTAATTCTTTCCTTCTATTGAAAATGCGCACATAGATGAAACTATTTTCCTATTTACCAATATAATTTCATTATGTACATAATACACTCGTATTATAAGGAAATAAATAGATCAATTAATCTCTGTATTATATAAAAATGTTTTTATTGATGTAATATTTTATCTGCGCTGCTTAGCAAAAGATTGAGGACCTAGTTTTGGATCAAATATGTCTTGTTCGATAATATGAATTATAAATATTTGAAAAATTTCACAAACCACAAATCCAATCTTCTCTAACTCAAAATAAATACATAAATAAAAATAAAGTAAAGTACTGTTTTTGAATTTAAATGGAATGCATATAATAAAAAAAAAACAAGCTATATCCCATTCCAATTTATCGATTTTATAACTGTTGTTTCAAAACAGAAAATGCAATGAAATAAGTTTAAGATATTTTTCTTATGAATATATTTTTTTAACATCTATAATACTGGCCTAATTTTTTTTTAAATATTTTTTTTTAATTTATACTATTATAAAAAGTAAATTGGTACATATTAGCATGAAAGACAAGTAGAGAAACTACCCAGTGGTAGTACTCAAATAACAAGTTCCACTTAAAAGGTCACGAGGCCATCTTCTTTTCAGAAGCCTCGGCGGATTTTCAGGAACTGAAAAGGTTGGTAGGCTTGAAACTAGTGGGTTTGGGTGGAATGAAGTTTGTCATGAAAAGATTGATATCGGATTCGGGCCAAATCAGCAACAAATGAGACAATAAGGACATTAAGGATTACCCTGTTCGTAACAAAGTAAGGAGCATTGAGGATTTTACGTAGAATTTTGGATTGTAAGGATTGAATACGATGGTTTAGTGGAGCCCCAAAGCTCAATTCCGTAAGGCCAGATGGGTCTAATGATTGTAATGTATATGGGTCTTTTGTAATTAGTTGAGAGCTTAGTGCGTTTGCCCAGTAAATGTAGTAGCCTGAAACGGCGAAGCCTAAACTTAAACTAAAAAAGCCATTATTTTTTTAATGCAAAATATTCAATATTCCAAATCAATACTAAGTTGGTATTCTATTTTAATAGGCTTCTCTTTTAATAGTGGAGGTAAAAAATGATCACTAATGATGAACACAAATGATTGAACTTTAATCTATAGAATAATATAACTTACTAATAATAATTCACGTTAAATACCAGCTACTTAACATTGGTTCCAAGTAGCAATGATAAGTACATGAGAACAACAGATTTGTTAGACGACGGAACAAATTATAAAAATAAACGAAATAAATAAACCGAATGAAGTTACGTAGTTAGTTTACCTCCTTATCTTGATTTTCTTTTTCCGGACAAATTTGAATTTTCGTGTACTAATTGGTTAAGTTTTGATTATTATTATATGATTATTAGCAGTAAATCATTTTTTTTCTCGTATTTTCACAATGGCATGAGATATTCTTGGTGAACATTTGTTTTAGGGACATTATTATAGCCCATAAAAACAAATGTTTGCTAAAAATCTTAGCTGAATTTCCAAGCTGAATGTATAGAAAAAGAGATTATCTTCAAAATAATTATTTTATTGTTGTGTATTTCTATAATAAACAGTTTTAAAAATCATATCAAGTTTTTTTAAAATAATTTATTTATTGAAATTTACAATTGTATTATACTAATACCAAAGTAAATAGAATGAATGAAATGTAATGGTATGAGATAAAGACAATCAGAAAACTACCCACTGGTAGTAATCGAATAACAAATTCAACTTAGAGGTCACGAGGCCATCTTCTTTTCGGACGCCACGGAGGATTATGGGGAATTGAAGAAGTAGCTAGTTTTGAAGTAGAAAGGTTTGATAGCAGGTAACTATTTTTACGGAGGGTTGTGGATTGTAAGAATTTGATAAGAGAGGAATTTAATGGCTTAATCTAGTCCCAAAGCTCTACGTAAATCCAAACGGGTATTAAGTAGTCATGTATATGAGTATTTTTAATTAATAGGGACCTTAGAGCGTTTGTCTTTGGTAAATGTTGAAATAGCCTCAAACAGCGCCTTTTTTTTAGTTCTAAATAAACCTTTGTTACTAAATTTTCCTTTACAATATATGCAAAATGACATTTGTATGATTTCTCAAATAAATATTATTATTATATTATATTTTCGGCCAGTATTGTTTTAAGCAGAGATTGACCTTTCTGAAAAAAATGTATTATTAATTGGAAAATCTCATAAATTTCATAACTTAAGTCAGGGATGTGCTGATAACAAAAGATTATCCAAGCAAAACTATTTTAAATTGTGATTAAATTTAAAATAGGTCTTATTTAAATTTGAACATGCTCAATGTTTAAAATAGCGTATGCAAGATTTAATTAATTAAATTAAAATTGAAATTAAATTTATTTTACATGCATTCTATTTACTTGTTGTATAATTGTAATACAGTTGTAAATATCAAAAAATAAATTTAAAAAAAAAAAATTATTTTACCGCGACATAATCTTTCACTTTTCATATTCCTGTCAAGGGGGCAGGCATTGGGTTTATTTGTGCCCTTGGAGAAATTTCAGCGCCCCATAATTTTACTTTCCCTGACTCTCTTCCAACCCTTAGCAATAGTAAGTTCGCCTGTGATCGCCAACACTCATTTCATTACCATTATATACTACTTAATTACATCTTTATTTAGCACTTATTTACTACTATTGATCAAACCATAAGCGAACGAGAGCTGCAATGTTTACAAAAAAATTCCTCGCAAAAAGAAAATCAATACAAGAATGTAAAAGTTTCTCCCTTATTCGGTTAATTGAGTTCGTTTATTTTTATAATATATTTCTTCGTCAAACGAAACTGATGTTCTCACGTTTCCAATTCGGTTACGTTATTACTGACGTACGTATTACCACGTAGGTATTGCAACAGATGTACATCTCACGCGAAACATCTGTGGACCACACTCAGATCCATGCGCAAATGGTGATCAAAACAAATAGTTTTAATAGATATAATAGATAGACGACTAACAATTGTTTTTTTTTTGTGTAAGTGACAATACCAAATGTAAAAAAAAATGTATAATGTAATATAGTAGACACTCTTGCCGAGCACCGTTACACCATGTTACCCTCAATAACTAATTGCTAGTTAGATTAAATATAAATTAATAGTTGTTGGGTTCACCAGTTAATTTAAGCTGCCTGCATGTAAGATTAATAAAAATTATTGTTCTCGGCAATTGACAATTTTTCATTTGAAGAAGGTAATAATTGGATCAAATCACTTTAGCTATACTCAATGTAATAAGAACAGCCATGCAGACTTTATTGCAATGCCTGAAATAGTATTCATAACCATGAAATATTTGTTTAGGGTATTTTCTTCCACACTTGATTATTACCAAAATAGGAAAAGGTTTTTGTGGATTATATTCACTTTAAAATAAAATTGATATTTATACGCGGTGATATTAATTACTCTATCGACTATACATTATATATTGTTATCTATATAGTTGCATCCTTGCGCAGGGGCCATGCTAATCTTCTCTGTATCGTTCCAATTTTAGTATATGTACCGCCGAAGCGAGTACTTTTTTGTAATATATTGTTTGCTTTTTTACGTTTTGTAATATATTGTAAATAAAAGTTTGGAGGATGTGAAAAAAAAAAAATATAGTTGCAATATTAAATTGAATTTGAAATCTAAAATAGCCGTAACAAAATCTTAAACTAAGAAAAAAGATACTAAAATATAGGCAATGTTAACTTGAATTGCGACACTGGCATGTTAATGCCTGCATAACTTCATAATATACAAATACTTAATAAGCAATTCATAAAAAAATGTGAGGTGCCTCAGTTTTGAATTATCTTAATTCATTTTACTGAGCTGAATGCTTATTTTTCAATACTAAAAATTGATATGGGATAAAATTAGCAATTCAATATCTTGGACAATATTAGCATTTATCTTGATACTGTCTTGTTTTGATCATGCGCAAATGGTGATCAAAACAAACAGTTTTAATAGATATAATAGATAGGCGACTAACAATTGTTTTTTTTTTCTTTTCTGCAAGTAGTGAACGATATAAAATAAACAGTTAAGTGTAAATGACAATACCAAATGTTTTAAACGGAGTAAAAATCCTTGGCTATGGCGTCCTTCGGAGGACATTTAACGGGGGTCTCGAGCCTGTATGATGTCAGTTACTCGTTAAAAATCTCTATCCTAATTAAACCTGGATAGGCAAAATTTACAGCTCCCACTGTGGCATCTTCCGATTAGCCATAGCAGCAAAAGTGACGTAAATAAACCAGCAAACAACAAAACCAAGACGACTCAAATCGTAAGGTCTGAATAAAGACTTTTTCTTACTGAGAATGAGCGTTTTTCCATCCAAAGTTGACGTATCCATTTATCAAAAACTAATATTTCTTTAATAAACCAGTATTAAACACCCAAACCTTTTTCATTCCTCTGCTAAATAGGCGTTTAAAGTAATTGCTTGATTTCCATGATGTGCCCCATCAACATTATTCCAAAAGTGGATGAATTGTAAATATCCTCGTTTGATACATATTTCCTTAAATAGAAATATATGTTCTTATTATTTGTTATAGCATAAATGAAAATATGTGGAAACGAGAACGCTGAGTTTGTTATGTTTGCAGAATAAAGGTATTTAGTGCTTAATTAAGTTGTTGATTAAGGTATTTTGAACGCTTAATTATTTAACTATCATATTGGAGTTATGTATTTCTAGTATTGTCATAACATAACATTAAATTGCTAACTTTACATGCACAAATAAGCATTGGCTTTTGGGAACACGTTACATGTTCGTAGCTTAAATTGGGGCAAAACGCTGACTAATTTATACACAACAGCAATTAATTAAAATTAAACCGAAGTAAATGAACCTAGTTACGGCATTTTATTGTTAACGATAATTTTTTTATTTTGCCTGTCGGGCTTAAGGTTGTCTAGATATGATATATAGGTATATATCTAATTGAGCTGTTTTTTTATAGTGGTAGAAGTCCATATCGAACCAAAAAAAAAAAAATCGTTTATTCTCTTAAAAAGTTCTAACGATTATTATTTCATTATAAGATTTAAAAGGCGTGTAGTGTTAAAAACTACGCTCTTCAGGAAGAAAATCAAAAAGTATAAAATTGAAAACCATTCTCTCAATAAGTTATTAATAAGAATGGGGTGATGATGAATAAAAAAATTATCGTAAAACATTTTATCATGGAGTTCTTTTTCAGGTTTTCTTCATGACTCCACATTTACTAACATCAGTCAATAAAATATTTACAAAAGTTAGCATCAAGCACCTAACGATTTCTTTAGATTCGTTCATCACTTTATTCTTATTTTTAACTTATTGAAAATTATTTTCTACTGTTTAGTACAGTTTACTGTTAAAGCGTTCTTTTGAAACTATTATAAATATATGTGTGAAACGCGGTTGAAAAGTTAGAGAAAAATAAAATAAAATAAATGATAAAATATATAAACAAAACAAATTAAATTAAATTAAAAACAAAAATATTTAAACTGGAATACGACGCTACCCGGTAAGTCGTCCTCGGACAGTATGGCAATAAGGTAAGGAAATAATCAGGCAAGGAAATGAAAAACTGACTCACCGAATCTTGCCGGACACTCCTCTCCTCACTGACGTCTCGTAGGTTTGAGCTCACCGCGGTGGCGTACGTCCAATGCCGGTCCTCTCAATTCGGTCATCAAAAAATAGGAGGTGGTGGTGTAAAATAATAGGAATGTAGGAAAATGCGGGGGATAAATGCGGTTTTTCAAGCGGGGGGCAACTCGTTTCAGCGGAGGTATACAATAGACTAGACTCCGGGTAGGGGGTTTTAATCCTATTAACTGTAAACACGCTCACCCGGAATTATACAGAAATTAGAACTCAAAGTAAATAAATACAGAACTAAACATACCGCCCACCCAAAATTGATAGCAATTTTGTAATTAGGTGAAATGAAACTTAAGAACAGAAGAAGCGAACTTGCAATGGAAAAATATGTACAAAAAAAAAATGAAAAGTAACTTTAGTTTATTGGAAGGGGTATCAATTTATTGGTAGGCCATGTAATAGAACCGGAGGTGGTTCGTAGTTGCCCCTAAATATGCGCCTCCGTATTAGTTGATGAAGTCCTGGTATCCAATATTTTCGTTGAATGAACGCCTGTATTAGGCGAGGGCCTCCGTGAATTGTGCTTTGATGATACCAGCCACAAATGAGGGTTGCTACATGCGATATCTTATGCAAAATGAGTGGTTGCTTTGCATCATACGTGAGATCTGAATGCCTTAGCCTACCGCCCACCCTGAGAAAACCCAGCTTGTCAATAAAAGGTGATACCGGTTTAATAGCTTGAGACATTTGTTCAGGGGACGTAGCCTTAAGATCAGTATGGAAGTATTGTTCCTGGGATAGACTGTCACATAAATTCATGCTGTCTCGCAGTTCTGAAACAGACAGGTCAGCGGATTTACGATGATATTTTGCGGTGCGAAAGTTGTTGACGACGCGGAGAACATAAGCGAAGACGGTTTTAAGGTGTTGGAGCGATGAAAAGGAGCTGATGGTGGTAATGCGATAGTTTGGTTCGGCAGTGGCTAATATAGCGGTAGTCTCAGCTTTGCTTGCAGGAATTTCTTTTCGCTGATCAATGTGAGACTCAGGCAATCTGTTTGGAGGTAATTGCAAAAATGGTGGTCCTTCCCACCACCGTGAAAACTGCATCAGCGTGCGAGGCATCAGACCTCGGGATCCACAATCAGCCGGATTATCTTGACGTTTGGTGTTTCTAAAAGGAAGAGAAACTATACATTGGCCTGAGGGTGTTCTGCGGTGGGTGTTCATAAAATGTAGCTCACATAATTCGTCTTCCGGGTTCTGCGGTGTTATAGAAGCGACCTCTTCAGTCTTCCAGAAACGTTGAAGTGCATTATCATGTGGCGCGGTGCAACCAAAAAGCGTCACTACCCTATTTTCAACTGGTTCTGTAATGTTCCCCAATAAAATCCACCCAAAGGAAGTTTTCACTGCTGAAGGATTACCCCAGATGACTGAATTATTTTCCTCGGAAATGATTTCGGGATAGAGATCTGCACCTAAAAGAAAATCTATTTTCCCTTTTACGTGGAAAGCCGGGTCGGCCAATAACATGGAGGAAAATTTATTTCTAAGTTCATTTGAAAGCGTAGTAACCGGTAACTCTGCACAAATTTCATTGAGAACAACAGCTTCTGCGGAAATAGAGTTGTCTCGAGTGTGTCTTGGGGTCAAAGTGCAAGAAACCATTTCTGTTTTGCTAGCCGTAGCATGGTTACCGATGCCTGTGATGTTTAGTGGGCAATTCTGGAGCTTTAAATTTAATCGTTGGGCCATTTCCCTGGTTATGCACGACACCTGAGAGCCAGGATCCACAACGAGGCGTATAGGAAACTTCCGACCATCCGAAGCTGTAAGAAAGGCCTCTGCTGTACCCAGCAATACCGTGGAGTACGCAGTACTAGACGGAAAAGTACGGGCACTGCAGGATAGTGCTTGCGTAGGAGGCGGATTTTCAAGTGATTCCCTAGGTGGAGCTGTGAAAGTAGAGCGGTGTAAACGTGAATGATGTTTCGAAGATCCACACGAGAAGCATTTACCTTTAGAGTTACATTTTGACAACATGTGGTTTCCTAGGCAATTGAAGCATTTTCTCAAATTTTTTACTGTCTCCCAGCGAGCATCTACATTTTGTTTCGAAAATGTTTCACAATGCGGTAGCTTATGTGAAGCTGAACAAAGCGGGCATACAATATGAGCGGTGGAACATTCGGTGGAAGCAGATTTATTTGGCGGTGAAGAACATCGGCCGTAATATGGGTTAGTCGTGATCAGAGATGTTTTTCGTTGGAAATTTGCACGTTGGTTAGGATTAAACTCGTTCCTACCTGGAGAACTCAGTTCGAGAATTTTGCAACGTTCAGTTAGAAAATCCGAGAAATGTTTGTATGTTGGATACTGAACCCCTGAATACTTGGCTTCGAATAATTTTTTGCTTTCCGAATCCAGGCAACGAAGACCGAAATGAAGCAGAAGTGTATCAGACAAGTCCGGTAGATTCAAGGTCTTGAGTGCAGCAACATTTGTCAGGAAAACGTCAGATAAGCTTTGCAAATTTTGAAGATTTTCTTGGGAAAGCGGTTTAAAATTCGTAATTTTTTCCAAGTAAAAATTCGCCAATAATCGGTTGTTTTGGTACCGATCAACTAAAGTTTCAAATGCAATTTGATAATTATCATCAGACAAATGAATTGATTCGATTAGTTTCAAAGGTGGGCCTCTCAAAAATGAGCGTAAATAGTAAAATTTTTCAGATGAGGCTATTTGTCGATTTTCATGAATAAGGGACCGAAACAGACAGTAAAAATCGGGCCACTCTTGAAGATCGCCGGAAAATATTTGTAAATTGATTTTTGGAAGTTTCGCTTGCCCTATATCCGGTTTCTCATATTTCGTAGACAGGCTAGTACCAGTAGCTGGCTTAGCATACTGCGATGCTACCGCCTTTGCTGAATAATATAACTCGTCGCAGGCTTGAGAACTAGCGGCCGTGTCGAAATTTTCGGGAGATTCTGTTTTCGAAGCAATTTCCATAATTTGATCCTGAATTTCATCAAAGGATTTATAATCCATATCAATTTGTTCCATTCGGGATAAAAAAGTGGGACAGTTTTCCTTGGTAAGCATTTTCAATAAGTCATAAGCTGTTTGAATTTTGTGAAAGTATTTTTCCCTCTTTTTAATTAAAAGTTTAATCTTATCCTCCGACATATTGAAATAAATTTAAATTAAATTGAGACAACAGAATTGAACAGAAAACTACTCAGAAAAACAAAACAAAAAAAAACAAAGTTTAACCTGTAATCAAATTTAAATCTTAACTAATAAAATTTTACAATCTTCTGAACAGAAAAAATGAGTTTGATCAATTGTATCAATTTTATATAAAATTGCAGTTCGCTTCTTTCCGAAACTGAACGAAGTCGTAATAGTGGGAGAAGCAGCGCGAGGTGGGGGTAGATAAGGCAGAAGCAGGCTGCTCTCTCACCAGCGACGTCGGGGCTCATGCAACGTATCAAATTAAAATGAAAAATAAAATTTGTTTCCTTTTTTTTTTTAATGTTCTGAATTGAGAAAATAATTAATCAATTTTCTTAATTAATTAATCCGGCCCCCGGAGGACCATAAATATCTGTCTGAATAATATAACTCGTCGCAGGCTTGAGAACTAGCGGCCGTGTCGAAAAATGAGATGTAGGTATATCTCTAATTGAGCTATTTTTTTATAGTGGTAGAAGTCCATATCGAACCAAAAAAAAAAAAAATCGTTTATTCTCTTAAACAATTCTAACGATTATTATTTCATTATAAGATTTAAAAGGCGTGTAGTGTTAAAAACTACGCTCTTCAGGAAGAAAATCAAAAAGTATAAAATTGAAAACCATTCCCTCAATAAGTTATTAATAAGAATGGGGTGATGATGAAAAAAAAAATTATCGTAAAACATTTTATCATGGAGTTCTTTTTCAGGTTTTCTTCATGACTCCACATTTACTAACATCAGTCAATAAAATATTTACAAAAGTTAGCATCAAGCACCCAACGATTTCTTTAGATTCGTTCATCACTTTATTCTTATTTTTAACTTATTGAAAATTATTTTCTACTGTTTAGTACAGTTTACTGTTAAAGCGTTCTTTTGAAACTATTATTTATGTAAGCTATATTGACAAAAATTTTTTTTTTCAAAAATCAAAATTAAAACTTTCTTTGGTAACACTTGCAATGCCTTTATTTGTCTCCTAGCCAGGACTGTTTCTCCTACGCCGAACCAGAACCAGACCTATTTATGAAGGCGAACTATAAGCTGCAACGGTCCTCTAGATCACAAAGAGGTAATTGCAGCGACGGCAGCTGTGGCAAGGTCGCCATGGCGCAGCCAAGGACCCCAACATCCCCTAGGGGAGCACCCCTACGTCGGGGGGATGGGGATAGGTCATGGCGAAGGCTGCGCTACTAGTGCTATCCATACTAACATCCCTACAAATAATCACTTATATACACCTTATTTTAAGTATATAACTAATATGGAACGTGTTAAACGGGCATATAAAAAAAAAATGGCGTTCAAAAATTAGTAATTAAATAAAAATATTTCCATAAAGTACACACTCTGTTGTCGGATGACGAAATATTAATAGTAAGTTTCTTGTTTCTTCAAAATGGTAAAATATTATAAATATTATTTGAAATTTAATCTTCTTTAGCCGTGTTGAGCGATTATTAGTATTTATTGGTAGGGGAACACATGGCTCCTCGTCATCGACTGCTCCTTACATATTCTGCATGGCTAATAACGCCACGTGGTGGCTTTAGATAGAATAGATATAGATATAGATAGAATTGGATAGATGAAGGAATTATAATATTCAACTAAAAGATCGCTTAATAGTTTTGCAATTCATATATAATAATACATTAAATCGATAAGTATTTAAACAATCAAGACAATAATCCCCTAAAAACAATTAGTTTCTTGTTTTAAGTTGCCAATGAATGCAAATATACAAGAATTCGGATGAAATTTCCAAAGTCATGTGGACGGAAACGAACTAAAAAAAATTAAGAAATCACAATGCACCTTAATCTTGAAGATGATGTTCCAATCACTCATCATACGTTATCTATTCCATTTAATAACAATAAAACTATAATAGCATAACGAAGACATTACCTACTTCTTTCTGCTTTATCAATGACTATTCTCAGATCATAGAGAGGTAGTTACTTATGATGCAAATGCTTATAATGGATATTTTGTTTGAGCTTGTGCAACCTATTATATGTTGTTGATTAATGAATAACCTGCCACAAAGGCTTGCTCTGTAGTGAGATTGCCAAATATTAATCGTTATTTCTTTCTTTCTTCAACATGGCAAAATTATAAATAAATAAAATTATTCACTTTAAATTATAAGGAATTTATATTATAAGGATGTATTAAAAAAATAAAATAGGCATCCTAAGATTTGTAATAAAATAAAAATATTTCAATAAATTATAAATCGGTAAATTATAATTATAAAAATAAATAATAATTTTTAACTTATAAAAATTATAAGTAAATTATAAATATAAAAATATTTCCATAAAGTATGCATTGCAAACTATTTCACGAAAAAGTAAAGAAATGAAAGTATCATTAAATTAACGTATTGGATTCTGAAATTTTAGATACAGTAACAACTTATAATATTTTGCCATCTTAGAAATAATCATAGTGCCATTTGTCGATAGTAGTTTTTTTTTTAGATTAATTTATTTGTATTAATACTTATTTATTTGTATTAATATTACAAGTAAATCTGCTAATATGAACAAATGATATAAAAAATAAAAATTGGGGAGAAACTACCCATCGGTAGCTCTCCAAAAAAGTTCTATATTAGAAGGTCTCGAGGCCATTCTTTTCAGACGCCTGGGAGGGTTATCAGGAATAGTATGGGAAGCAAGTTGAGAGACTAGCGGATTCAAGTGTGTATGGAGCTTGTCATGGGAGGATAGGTATCTAGTTTGGGCCAAATCAGCAACATATAGGATATTAAGATCATGCTTTTATCGATACAAAAGGACAAAAAACGAAATTTTTCAAATATATAAAGCAAATATGGTAAAAAATAAAGGATAAACTGCTAAGAAGTAGTCCAGAGGAGTTTTTTTTTCGCAACATTCTGTATTATTTTAAACTAACGGACAATTATTTTCAACTTTTTAGGTTTGTTTCCTACAAAAGCGTGTTTTAGACTATTGTATATTTTTTACGTTTTATTTTGGTTTCCTGTTAAAGTTTATTTTAAAATTTTTTAAACTGTTATTTATTTTTTCTGCTCTACTCTTTAAACATTACATAATTAATGAGTCCAAAATATGACTTGTAAATTTTGAGCTAACCAATATTTATATGAAATTCATTCAACCAAAATAATTTAGAAGCCACCCAAATATATAACTATTTGAATATTAATTATTTGAACAGAAGTGTTTTAAAACTTCTTAAGTTTTTAATGTTATTGATAATAATTTTTAGCTTTTAGGTTTGCGTGTTTTTTTTCAGACTATTATTTTTTTTTGTCTTTTAATAATACTTTGGTTTTTATTAGTGTTGTTGTTTTTTCAACTATTACTTATTTTTTACTTTTTTAGTTTGATTTTCTATTACGAGTGTTTTTATAAGTTAAATACTTTAAATTAAATCCGTTCAAAAAAATAATTCAGGAGCCACTTATATAAGTATTTGAATATTAATTGAATATTATATTATTTGAAAATATTACGTGTGGTAATAAATAAATGATAAATCACAAAGCAGTAGTACTGAGAAGAGTATCGATTGGTGAGACAAAAGAGCCGGGCAGTAATGGCGGATTAAGAGGCAGCAGGAGCAGGTGGATTCGCGGCTCGCGAGGTGGTGGGGGTCGAGTCAGGGGTTGCGAAAAAAATGGCGGTCCCGCCCATCTCCTCCGCCGTCTCATTAATTCTCTCGTAATTCTCTCCTCCTTTCGATTAATTATTAATTATTTATTACTATTATATAAATAATAATATTAGCTTATGTCTATTTTTTACATTTAATTTCAACTTTATACTTCAGTTTTTTAACTAACACAAATGCAAAATGACGCTAAGTTAGTGGAGTGGGGAGAACCGCTCCAGAGAACCCCAGTATTGTTTCATCCCCTTTAGTATTGTGCTCGCTACTTGAGTCGTACGGAGGGGCAGGAGCAAGTTCGCTGTTATTAGAACCATTTTAAAATGGCGTATTAATTAAGAGCCAGATAAAAATGGAAATCTGTGAAATTCTGAAAATTCTGGATAATAAAAATATATCGTTACAAATGCAAAGTGTCTATCGATTCTAAATGGAGACTTAGACAAAACGCCTGATAGTAATAGAATTTTATGATAATTTAGCATTAAAAACAATATCTATCTATCTATATACATAAACTTCATATATAAATATATATCTACATGTTTTTGTATTTTTTTGTTGTTTTTTTACATTAAAGTTCTTACTTTAACATTAAATGTTTTATCCATTAGTTATTTATTTACGTAATTAATTAAGCTTCTTACTGAAGCAAATATTGAAAATATAATTTTACTTCATTACGCTTTAGTTAAATATTCTTCGCTGATAGCTTTATTATTTTATATATATTTTATGTGCGTTTATTTATTTATGTTTTTGCTGAATTGTTGTTTTTTTAATTTATTTATTGTTATATTTCTGATAGATTTTCGTTTATATTTATTTTCAATTACTAGTGTAAATGCTATATGATTCTCATTATGGAGCCTCTTGGCCAGAAATATTTATTATTGTACACATATGCAATCTAATGATCCCAGAATAAAATTAATTTGTAATTAAGAAGAGCTTAAATAAATATTCTTCACTTATATCTGTATTATTTTTTATATATCTGATGTGGGTTTATATTAGTTCTTTTTTTGATCTCTTATGTATTATATTTTAAGTTTTAATTTTTGTTTTGTTTTTCTTGACTAGACCATATATACTTCTTAGTTCACATTTATTTTCAAGTACTTATGTAAATACTGTTCGATTCTTCTAATGTAGTCCCTTGGCCAGATTTATATTCTACTAGCTGTCCCGGCAGACGTTGTTCTGCCCTATTTCCCTAAAACAAAGTTGGCCCAGTTTGAAACGACGTTTTCACGTGATTGTAATATCCTAATCCTTTCAATTTCATTTCGCTCTTCACGTTGCTGTGCAGTCCGGTTAGATTGAAAATTAGAAACGCTACATATCAAGTTAATTTATAGCGTTTCGAGTTCTTCGACCCAAATTGCTGGGCCCGCGTCTAATAGGCGTCATGGGTCTAAATGTAAGCGCACTCAACAATTAAACACACAATTGGTTTTCGAGAGAAACAAAAATTTCATAACAACCAAGAAAATGCTACGCACCGAGGAAGCAATGATGACATATACGTCAGTTATAATATTACTTTTTTTTTTTGTTCAATTTGCTTTAAAAGAACGTAGGCAAAGGAATCAGTTAATGCAGCCTCTCCCCATTCCAAAAACTCCACCAACACTTACTTTCTTATAATTTATTAGTTGTTGTTGTTAGTTCATTTAAAGTCACTTTCTGCTGCTATGGCTAATCGGACCATGCTACAGTGGGAGCTCTAAATTTTGCCTATCCAGGTTTAATTAGGATAGGGATTTTTAACGAGTACCTGACATCGTACAGGCTCGGGACCCCTGTTTAACGTCCCTTCTGAAGGACGGCGTAACTAAGGATTTTTTACTCCCTTAAAAAAATCCTAGGGCCACCTGCCGGGCTACGAACCCGCGATCTTGGGCTTAGTAGTTTGTTACGCTAACCACTAGACCACAGGTGATCTTTTTATCATTTATTATATATTGTTATATCACTTATTATATTATACACTTACGATTACTGACCATCATTAAGTAAATTAACACCGAATTTTAAACAATAAAAATCACTAAAATAGCGTTAGCTTAGGATTGAGTGGCTTTATAAGAAGGATCGTCACTCTGCATAGTAGAAGAGGAAGAGATTGTGACATATAAAGTTACAAAAACAGTAGAACTGTTTAGTACGATCTAAAATATACTTCATTACAGTATACTATGTTTTTACTATACAGAATATTACTAATTTTTAGACTTAGACGTAATATTTACATTTTTTTAAAATAATTTTTATGAAAAATTCCGTTCTGATTTCAAAAATATTTGAGTTTTCTCCAAAAACTTCTTAAAACGATCACTGAAATCTTTTGGTTTACATTATTCGGTTCAGTGGGGGAAAAAAAGATTCCTTGGATGCTTTATTAAACAGACCATGAAGGTTCATAGGTAAGAAGGGATCGAGGCACCGTACAAAAGGTGCACGAGAGAGAGCATTCAAAGATTGTGTAACTCAAGTTCCTGCAGCGGTTAGTCTTAGCTACATAAAAGAACACATATGTTATACAAAACTAATACATTTTTCTAAATAAGATGGCGGTCAACAACAGTATAAGATAGGGTAATTATTCCGCAGGCTGTCGTATCGAGTTGAGTTGCAAAAAATGATAACTGCTTACTTGTTTCATTTTAAATATTTTCTACAAATACAAGTTATTATAACCTACAATATGGAAAAGAGAATGTAATTATGGGAAATGTGTATAATTCGGTAATCGCTATATCTAGAAATGAACTTTTCTACAAGCATATAACTTCAGCCCTACTTTCTATCCACCAACCACTTCAGTGAATAAGTGGCTAAGTCTAATTTTCTTCAAAATGAGTTTGTTGAGCTTAAGTAAGCTGACTCGAGTTTTTTTCGTAGTGAATAAAGAGCTCTAAGTAAAGTATTGGCTTGAAAAAGAATTATTGTTTACATCACAACTCCATTTAAAGCCAAAAACTACGAGAATGATACGATTCCCGTTATCTGAAAGCAGTTAACTCTCTCGGGAAAAATCCGACTTAACCACTTATTCACCGGGACTGTAGATACCACCTATACTTTGAAATGTTAGTTGAAACTATTATGTTTTGAAGAAATCGTTACCGAAATTTATTAATTACCCATAATTACACTCAATTCTCTACACTATAGTTCACTTCTAACTTCTATTTGTGGAAAATATTTTTTTAAATAATTTATTCAATGAAATATACCTCTGTATTTTACTAATACAACAAGTTAATTGAATGATTGGTATATATACAATGTACAGTACATATATAAGGCAAGTAGAGACACTACCCAGTGGTAATATTCAAATAACAAGTTAAACTTAGCAGTTCACCAGGCCATCTTCTTTTCAGACGCCTCGGAGGGTTATCAGGAATTAAATAGGTTGCTGTTTTGAACTAGTGGGTTCGAATGGGAATGAAATTTGTCATGAAAAGATTGATAACGGATTCGGGTCAAATGGGACATCATGGATTACTTACTGTTCGTAACAAAGCAAGGAGCATTGCGGATTGTATAGAGAGGAATTCGATGGTTTAGTAGAGCCCCAAAGCTCTACTCAGTAAGTCTAGATGGGTCCAATGATTGTCATGTATAGGAGTCTTCTGTAATTAATTGAGAGCTTAGAGCGTTAGTCTAGTAAATGTTGTAGTAGCCTGAAAAGACGAGCTGTCGTTTCAGCCTATTATGAGGATTCCAAGACTTTTCTACAGGAATGAGCGGGATGTTATGAAACGATATAGGACAGGAAGTCATTAGTTTTCGACGGAGGGTAAAGGTGATTTGACGGAATTGGAAAATGTTAAAAATGAACCTGATAAGCAGTTGAAACTTGTAATTCAAGCGACTTGAAGCGGCAATCTACGGAACAGATGCCTAAAATGGTAGTATAATATTTATTTAATGCAAGCAACGCAATACACATTGCAGATTTACGCCAGTGCTCTTATCGCTACGAAAAGGTGGATAGATTGTATAATAGCTAATCTATATAAGTATATATAAATTAAATTTAAAAGTATATAAGTATATATACGAATTAAATTGAGTAATAATCATGTAATAGAAAAGTTCTTTAAATATATTTTTGTGACTTTTATATATTTTATTTATTGTTCTAAACCTATTAGACAATTTTTTTTTTTATCGCAATATTAAGGTCTGCACGGAATTATTTTATATTTGAGGTACATTTACAGTACAATATAATAGTTTTAGGTAGCAACACTTTTTTTTTAATTTTAAAGAAAAGAAGAGAACCTTAGAATAACTTGCAATGGAGAGACACTTGAGCAAACCGATACCTGCCGCTACCTGGAAACAATAATCGGCAAGAATGGAAGAATAGACTAGGAGGTCATGAATAGAGTCCAAAAGGAAGATGGAAGAATATTCTACCAAATATCCATGCCACTCATTGGAAAACAGGAACTGAGCTGGGAAGCGAAGATTCTGCTAATCAAATCAGTTTTTCTCCCAGTGCTACTTTAAGGATTGGAAATCTGGACATTCTTGGACCGTCATGCCAGCAAGGTTGTATCTGCGGAAATGAGATTTCTAAGGAAAATATTAGGAAAAACCAGACGACACCGAATAAGAAAATAAAGGGCGCGAGATGATCTAGGAGATCCGTCCTAGCGACGATTGAAGAGAGACAGCTGTGGTTCGGACATGTTAACAGAATGGGAAATGACCGTAATGCCAGGTGGAAGGGAGTAACCTTAAGGCTAGAAGAAAGACCGGGAGGAAGGTGATCTCAAGGCAGAGGCTCATACGTGTATATACAGACTTGATTGAGAGAATTGGCACAGCAAGAGGAAGCACCATGACGGAGATGAAATTTAACAGGAAAGGGACCGTTGGACATGATGGTCGGAGGCAGCCACTCCACGCTTAGCAGCACTCAGGAAATAGTGAGAGAAGAAGAAAGAAAAGATTAATTGACTAGCATCTGATTATATTATATATTCTCTAAAACCAGTAATAAATTATAAACTATTGACTGTATGTTCATGGCAATGTTTTTTTTAAATTATCCAAAAATAATAAATCAAAAAGCAACAATACCTTCCTGAACTTAGTGCAAATATTTTTTTAAAAATATTTTGTCCCAAGAGAGGATTGACTTCTAGAAGTTTTGGCGGAAACTCGATTTCAAGAATAGAGATGAAGTTATGAACTTAAAACTTCATAAATGTACAAGTCCTGTTTCTTGTTTGGTCTACTTGGACTTGCTTTTCCTCTACTAATAGCTTTAATAACTAACAACGGGATGAAAGGTGGGGTATTTCCGGACAGTCATTTCTCCCATTCCTGGAATAAGTGTTCTGAATTGGAATCAATACAGATGTTTTTGCTTGTTCTAGATTCATATCACTTGGAGTTGAATTGAAGAAATACCTTCATCTAACTTTTATAATTTTTATCTCTTATTCAAGTTTTATCAAGAATGAATTGTAATTCTGATAAAAATGGGGCAGTAAGTTGTTTTAACGATTGCCAGTTGATTTGTTGATTGTATAATAAATTGGGGAAAGGGTGTTGTAACAAACGGGCCATTTTTGTTGTCGGTTTGAAAAATTTTCAGGTGGTGACAGATTAATTCATAAATAAATAATTAATTCATTTCTCTTTCTAACTGGAGGTGAAACCGTCACATCTACATTTATTCAAGCAAAAAAATTCACTTTGTCTTAAAAATAACTGTTCTAGGATTACATCAACCCAGAGTCTGTAATTTATAAATTCGAAGAAGAAAGTTAACAGTTCCTACATTTTAGTTACATTGTAATTGTTACGATCGACATCTTATTAAGTTCTATTGTTAAGTTTTTGGTGAATCAAGTTCTCATTTTATTTTAAGTGATCATTGATCCTATTCGTTTTTTAAAAATGTATTTACAAATTTAAATTGTCTTAGCGTCATAATTGGACTAATTTTGAACCAACAAGCTGGGGTAATAATATGCGATCACTCAATACTTGCAAGCTTCAAAAAAGTTAGTAAATAATATTAAGACAGTGGAAAAAATCCAACGAAAAGCCCTTAACTCTCCAGACTAAAACAGAAATAGAAATTATCTGTCCAATATTTCGCCCATTCAGGCATCATCAGGGTAGTAAGAGAATAACAGCAAAACAAAACATGAATAATGCACCCAAGAAACATCCCACCACCTTGAAGGCTCGAATGCAACTAATGGATCATAAGGAAGGTTACTCGACCCCAGCTGGTTAAGGTTAGATAAAAACAGCTGATAGATACTTCAGAAATTCAAAATTTAATATACACTCTCACTGAAGCTTGTTGGTTCAAAATTAGTCCAATTATGACGCTAACACAATTTAAATTTGTAAATACATTTTTAAAAAACGAATAGGATCAATGATCACTTAAAAAAATGAGAACTTGATTCACCAAAAACTTAACAATAGAACGTAATAAGATGTCGATCGTAGCAATTACAATAAATCGTTTAATCTGTAACAACCATGGATTGACCTTGTGGGATCTTCAGATCCTCCTGGGGCTCAACCAGCCTCTCCCAGTCAAGGAAGTTGTCATTGATTCCTTGTGGTCATCCATGTGAACTTTATTGACGTCCCTTCCTCTTTTATATGTTTATATATCAGTTTTAAAATATAGAAAGAAGATGGTATGACAGGGTAAGGATAGTCAAGAGTATAAATGAGAGAGTAGTCACTATGTTAGTTGATAAGTTCCAATGTTAGTCAATAGTTAAATAGTATATCGATTTGGTTAGGGGTATAATCGATAATATACATATAATCTATGCCATATCGTTCCGTTTCACAATAAATGTAATGCATTTTTATAAGCCAAGTCTATTGTATGTTAACTTTATTTATTTATTTAAACACCCTTCCTTGCCTAGCGGCAACACGGGTTTTTACAATTTAATACTGTATGTTAACTCTATTATTACACCCAGTAAGTCCCTGTAGTATACGAGTTGCAAAAAGGCAGTTTGCAGTTAGAGGATTTATTCTGAAAATAAACCCAGGAAGGAAAATACAACATCTATGCAATAGTGTTTCTTTAAATTGTAGGGCAATTGAATTTAGCTTTATTATTGACCAACTCTTTGATTTAATAATAATAGCTAACTCTTCTTCTGCCATGCACCTCAGCTAAAAGAGAACCATTGTGCTGGAGTCCTGAAATTCCTGTCATAGGTCTAGGCTACTGAGATATTTTAGATTTAATCTTTAAATCTTAGTTCTTGAAGTTCCTCGTGTCCTACAGGGCCAAGGTCGAGTGTCCTCTTCCACCAGAGTGAATTACATTCAAAGAGAACATGCCAGGGGGTTTCGTCCTCATCCGTTCCCCATCTGCACCGGTGTTCTTCTTCGAGACCAAAACGGTGCATATGCTTCCTGAGTTTGTAGTGCCCAGTAATGGCTTTCTATCATACTCTTGAGGTTGGTTCTCGACATACGAGCGGCTTCTTTCTTAATTTTCTCAGAAAGTTTAAACTGTTATAATTAAATCATTTACCTGATCAAACCGTATCGTCGCAACTAAGTGGGTTCCAGAAATATTTATGTTCCGATCGTAAACCTAATAACGGTTCATTTTTTGTTTCTAAATCTAGTTGATTGGGGCTCATAATTCATCGGAAGTCGCTCACGGCCGTTTATGCTAAAATGTAGTTTCCCTCGTTTTTATGGTTATTACACCTGTCCTAGGGCAGCTGTACCGTTTCGAAACACCTATCCTAGTTTCACCCTAGCTGGGAACTATTATTCAGAGATCAGATAGATAAAACTTGTGTCGATGCTATCGTGGTTTGAATAAACGAAGAACGTCGATTGATATAGTCCTCCTGATAATAAATACTATCAATCATTTGTCATAAAAATCATACTATTAGGGGATTGCAATACGGTGATCGTAACAGGAAGTGGCTTCAATCTAAAGATGGATAGTGTAATACATTTTGTATAAACGAAAGAAGTTAAAGATTCCTTATTTTAATTAACATTTTTTTTTTTATAACATTGACCTGAACTACGATCAGGATGGGCCTAATGATGTAGATGTGTTTAACCTGTGACACTACAACCCATGAAGGATTTATTGGGAGCGGAATTGTTCAATATCACGCCCAACCTCCAGGTTTTGCTCCATTTAAGGGAACAGACGTAATAAATATAAAGGCAGGGTGAGTCTGTAGATCCCACAGGGTTTATTCGTGTTAATAGATAAAATAATTTATTTGACACAGCCGGATTTGAAAGCGGGACCATCAGCATAGCAACTCAGCACTCGGAGCCATCCCACTCCCAATAAAGATTTTTAGGATTTTTAAAATTTTTTTGTACCTGCTCACAGATTAATTGGTAGTCCAATTTCCTAATTAATTTTGCATATATTTATTAGTAGAAGAAGCGTTGTAATCACGATGAGAACAATAATTTATTCATTTCATCTTCTCCTCTTCTACCACCAACGGTGTGAGGATTCTTTATATAGAACTTGATCCACGAGTCCCACTCCTGTACCAATCGTCTTCTCCTTCCCCATTCCAGACCTCTTCTGTCAAAGGCCTCCTGGATTGCTTCTTCCCAGGTCTTCCTTTCGGTCTCATTCCTTCCCACGGTCTCCGCCGTTCTGTTTTCCGCCATTCTGAAAACATAGCCGAACCACCTCAGCTGATGCTCCTCAATAATATCCCCAGCTGGCCGAAGTCCCACATTTGACCGTATTGTTACGTTTCGCACTCGGTCTCTTCTGTTCTTCCTTTCTATTCTTCTTACACATCGCATCTCCATGGCTTGGAGTTGGCTCTTGTCCAAGAGTCCAAGATTCACTTGAATAAGTGAGAATTGGTAAGAAAGTGCTTTTATAAACTACTTTTTTGTTTTTTTTTGACACTTCTTTTTTCCCGATGAATCTTTTCTTGAGGGAATTAAAGCATCTGTTGGCAGCTTTTATTCGTCCTTTTATTTCGCCATCGGATTGATAAGCCATGTTAAGAAGTGCACCAAGATATTTAAAATCCCTTACTTACTCTAACCTCGTGTTGTTTAGTGTTACAACTCAGTGCCCATGCTCGCTTTCTCTTCCTATTCTCCTGATTTTGGTTTTCCCTGTATTTATCATCATGTTAATTATGTCCAACTCATCTTGTAGGATGCGTAAATAAAATTAATTAATGCGATGAGGGTTCGTTGAGGAGCAGAATTAAAACAGGATTCATGGTACCTTAGAAATCATCTATAAAGTTAGACTCAAATTTTAAACAATGTTATATAAAACCACTAATATAGAAGATCATTAGATACGTAATTAATTAAAACTGTTGTACAGAAATCTTCTAGTATTCGCTATGTTGTTCCCTACTTATTTTCTATTACAGATATAAAGTCTATAAACGGATAGTATTAGTATTGCCCCTCGGATGAGGCCGTTGACTGATATTACCATCTGATGCTCCTTTTTATGTTCCAGCTCCTCCCACAATACTTTTTTTCCGGATCCGTTTTATCTCTAATATCGATTATGGCAGTAAAATGGTTGGCAGCTACTCATAACTTTATGTTACATCAAGATCATGCCCAGTTCATTATTCACAACTGTGTATTTCGATAATAAAGTACCTAATAATCTATCATAACATACTTTCATAATAAATACTAGACTGAAACAGCTCGCTCTTTCAGGCTACTTAAACCATTTACTAAAGGAACCCTCTAAGCTCCAAATTAATCACAATAGATTCTTATACATCACTATTGTAAGACCTATCTGGACTTAAAGACTAGATGTTTGGGGCTCCACTAAACCATCGAATTCCTCTCGTATCCAACCCTTACAATCCAAAATCCTCCATATAGTGGATACTAAGTGGCCTTAGTGTTCCATTTGTTGCTGATTCGATATCAACACTCTCATGAAATCTTTATTCCCATTCAAACCCACTAGTTTCAAACCTATGGATTCCAAATCCTCCGAGGCCTCTCAAAGAAAAATGGCCTCGTGACCTTCTAATTTGTTATTTATAAATTAAAAGGTAGTGGTGAACCTTTTCTCAGCGAAGGTATCAAAAGGTATGCAATTTCACGAAGGGACGAATACTTATCGATTCTTACTAAAGTTTAAACAATAATATGCTATTCAAAAACTAAGGTATGTATTTCAAAATTACGACGATGTTAATTCGACGGATTGATTCTGGTCGGAATGTGTAGAATTTGACACGGCCGTCAAACAAACTACCTACAAAAACTTTAAACCTTTTATTTTTGAGCGAAGGTGACAAATAAAATCGTACATGGATTTAGAGTCGTTTCGTAATTTTCGTTACCATAGCGACTTTCTATATCTATGAAAGCGATTTTAGGGAGAAGTGGAATATCAATCAAATGTGTGAGTACTCGTAGGGATAGGACAGTAGTTATTTAAACTAGCCTTTAAAGCAATATTTGTAGACAGCGAATGCATCTAAAATCTGATATTTATTTATGAAGATACAAACAAATTATATGTCAACCAAATTTCAATAGAATAGAACAGAAAAGGAACTTTATTTTGGGGCTAAGTCTTTTAGAATAACAAACATGAACATAAAAAGAAAGATATTATACATCTATCCAGAAGGCTACATAATATCAATATAAAATTTTTACAAAAGTCCCCCCTCCCCTCCCGAAAAATACTTTTCGGGACAAAATACTAAGCAGCTAAAGAGATTAAATAAATAACAGCGAATAAAAGCTACTATTACACTACGATGTAATAATTTCTTTACATGAAGTAGTACATAATGTAAAGACGTTACAAGGAAAAACTAAACAATAAAAGCAATTATTTAATACTGATTCATTAAGCAAAGGGGCATATATAAGGAGGGGGGGCCGGGCCCCCAGAAATGTTTTGTTTTTACTAGGAAAAAGTTCCTACCAAAACAAAAATTAGATTATGTAATATAAAAGTTATTGTGGAATAAAGAAACTCACATACGATAAATACCTACATACATTCGTACTCACATGAACCCTGAAAACATTACAATCCTCTTTTGGTCAGTCACACGATTAAATTACACAATATATTCGATGCTAGTGGCGCCTAGGAAGTTAGTTTGCAAGTGTACCTTGAAAAGTGGACTTTGTTTTATAAACCATGTTAGTCGATATAGCAAGTGAAACTTATTTTTATGAAAGTGTTCCCCTATTCTACATTATATAATATATTTTTTTTGCGTTTTTAACATTTTTACATTACTTGCCTACCCAAAAATATTTTCTATTTAAGCCTCTGATTAAGCAAGTAACTACCTAATTAGAGATCATCGATTTGAGAAGTCATGAGATGTTATAAAATCAAGCGCTTGAATGAAGTTAGGGAAGAAGAATGACGGATAATAGGGTAGAATGACGGATAGAACTGTGATACACATATGTTCCCGATGTATCAAATTTATTTTTGTCATTTGATATTACAGTAAAACCTCTATATAACGGAATCGCATGGGACCAACAAATTTCTTCCGTAACGAGAGGTTCCGTTATGCGGAGGTTATTTTAAAAAACGAAAAGTACAATAAAGAACAATGTAAAAAAAATGTTTTTATTTAAAGTATGTATTTGAAAAATTACAACTGGCTTACAAACTAATGATTCAAAAAATTATTTAAAAATATAAAATTATTTACATTTTAACACCGAAATAATCGGATATGATTGTTTTTTATTTCCTACAGATAATCTCTCGGCACATTCGCGTGCTTTACTCGTAATATCAAGCAACTCTGCACTCGACACTGATGCCGCAAATTTCTGAAGTTCCTTAAAATAATTGATGGCAGTTGCAAAATTTTTTACTGCACATTCTTCGTCTGCTTTGTCTTCAATTTCTTCTTCTTCATTTTCGATGTCTTCGATAAATGAAGAGGCAGAGTGGAATGTTTGGTGAACCTCTAGGTTTTCATCTAACCGTATCAAATCTTCTGCATTCACATCAATAAGGCTACAGAGGTTCTGAATTTCTGTTAGTGTTGCGTTATCAGCAGGTAAATCTTCGGTCATTGCTTCTTTTCTCACAAAAACAGCTTTGTGGAAACAGTTACGCACAGTTTCCTGCTTTATATTTTTGCAGGATTCAGCAATCCACGTGACTGCATCCAAAGCATTAATGGATTTTGCTAATTGATGATTAGAATTTGATTCTTCCATTTTAGAAATTAAAGATTGTAAAAGGTATTTTTTGTAATGAGATTTAAAGGTGTAAATAACGCCTTGATCCCTAGGCTGGGTAACCGAGGTCGTGTTTGGAGGCAACATAACAAGTTTAACGTTTGATAGTTGAACGACTGGGTGGCAATTAGCATTGTCCAAAAACAACAAAACGTACCTATTTTCAGAATGCATTTCTGCATTGAAGTAAAATAGCCATTGCTCCATTATGCTACTTGTCATCCAGGCTTTTTTGTTAAATTTCCAGATGACTGGAAGTTGCGTAACATTTAAATTTTTAAAGCAGCGAGGTTTATTTGCTTTCCCTATGACTAATGGTTTTCTTATTTCGCCGATCATATTAGCACATAAAAACACTGTAAGTCTTTCTTTAGCCTTTTTCCCCCCAATACACGACTCACCTTTAGTTACTAGAGATCTTGTTGGAATGCCTTTGTAAAATAACCCAGTTTCATCTGTATTGAAAATGTCCCGTTCTCGATAACCTTCGATTATTTTTTAAAGTTTCTTATTCCACTCTTCTACACAATTTTTGTTTACGCCATTTCCTTCTCCACTAATTTCTTTCCAAACAATATTATGGCGTTTTTTGAATTTTTCCAGCCACCCGTTTGAAGCTTTAAAATTGTTTCATTAAATTTTTTGGCTATTTGTGTGGCTTCGGCTTGTAAAATTGGCCCAGATATTGGCAAGTTTTTTGATCTTGCATTGACAAACCATTCGTACAATGTTTTATCTATTTTATCAAATTTTGGCGCACTTATTCTTTTACAAGTTAATGAGTTTTGGCTACTCACCCATTCTTTCATAATTTTCTCCTTGTTCTTAATAATGTCGTAAAGTTGTGTTTTCCCGCACTTAAATTTAACTACAAGATCTTTTATCGAAAGTTTATCTTTCATTTCGATCACTTTCACTTTATCAGATAGCGTTAATGCACTCCTTGGCATCTTAAAAATTTGAAATACGTAATAACCGATCGACGATGTGCCACTTACGGAAACTGTTTGAGAACTGAAAAGTGTGAGCAACTTGGGACATACTCGAACAGAAGAAGATGTTCCAAGAAAATTAAGCATTTAAATCTCAAAGAAAAGGAAAAGCAGTTGTCGACAAGGGCGGAGACATTACCGGGTAACGTTACCCGTTTCCGCTAAATGGAGGTTGTTTGACCAATTTTGATAAAATATCTTTCCGTTTCCGTTTACTGGAGTTTCCGCCTAGGAGAGGTAAATTTGCTGTATTGTTTTGTCCGGGACCAGTCATTTTTTCCGTTAACAAGAGGATTCCGTATTGAAGAGGTTCCGCGAAACGGAGGTTTTACTGTACTATGTAAGATAAGAATTCTACATTGTTAAGTAAATAAATTTTTATCCATTGTAAAGGAGTTCGCTAAAGTTGGAAATAAGTCCGGCGAATAAGGTGTATGTAAGGTGCGGACTTCGTAACCCAGCTAGTTCAGTTTCTTCAGTATCTCTCACAAAACGCGAGGTCGTGCGTGTAAGAGTATAGGTCCCTTCACCTCCATTAACCAATGCAGGCGATTTTTTGATATATTTGTGTTGCTTTCAATACATCTGCAATACGATGTGAAAGGAGAAATGAATTTTTTATCTATGAATTAACCTCTGTCATAAGCTGAAAATTTCTCAAACTAACGGCGAATAGTCCGTTCGTTATAACACCCTTTCCCCAACGCGGTGGTATTATTACTTTTAGTTTTGGCTGCCGATTTTCCACCTTTAAACATATAAGAAAAGTTTTACGAAAACTTCGTGTTTGTATGGTCATATTTGATGGCATACTATGCAATGTTCGTTGACTTGTAGCGATGATATACAGTAAAACCTCCGTTTCGCGGAACCTCTTCAATACGGAATCCTCTTGTTAACGGAAAAAATGACTGGTCCCGGACAAAACAATACAGCAAATTTACCTCTCCTAGGCGGAAACTCCAGTAAACGGAAACGGAAAGATATTTTATCAAAATTGGTCAAACAACCTCCATTTAGCGGAAACGGGTAACGTTACCCGGTAATGTCTCCGCCCTTGTCGACAACTGCTTTTCCTTTTCTTTGAGATTTAAATGCTTAATTTTCTTGGAACATCTTCTTCTGTTCGAGTATGTCCCAAGTTGCTCACACTTTTCAGTTCTCAAACAGTTTCCGTAAGTGGCACATCGTCGATCGGTTATTACGTATTTCAAATTTTTAAGATGCCAAGGAGTGCATTAACGCTATCTGATAAAGTGAAAGTGATCGAAATGAAAGATAAACTTTCGATAAAAGATCTTGTAGTTAAATTTAAGTGCGGGAAAACACAACTTTACGACATTATTAAGAACAAGGAGAAAATTATGAAAGAATGGGTGAGTAGCCAAAACTCATTAACTTGTAAAAGAATAAGTGCGCCAAAATTTGATAAAATAGATAAAACATTGTACGAATGGTTTGTCAATGCAAGATCAAAAAACTTGCCAATATCTGGGCCAATTTTACAAGCCGAAGCCACACAAATAGCCAAAAAATTTAATGAAACAATTTTAAAGCTTCAAACGGGTGGCTGGAAAAATTCAAAAAACGCCATAATATTGTTTGGAAAGAAATTAGTGGAGAAGGAAATGGCGTAAACAAAAATTGTGTAGAAGAGTGGAATAAGAAACTTTAAAAAATAATCGAAGGTTATCGAGAACGGGACATTTTCAATACAGATGAAACTGGGTTATTTTACAAAGGCATTCCAACAAGATCTCTAGTAACTAAAGGTGAGTCGTGTATTGGGGGGAAAAAGGCTAAAGAAAGACTTACAGTGTTTTTATGTGCTAATATGATCGGCGAAATAAGAAAACCATTAGTCATAGGGAAAGCAAATAAACCTCGCTGCTTTAAAAATTTAAATGTTACGCAACTTCCAGTCATCTGGAAATTTAACAAAAAAGCCTGGATGACAAGTAGCATAATGGAGCAATGGCTATTTTACTTCAATGCAGAAATGCATTCTGAAAATAGGTACGTTTTGTTGTTTTTGGACAATGCTAATTGCCACCCAGTCGTTCAACTATCAAACGTTAAACTTGTTATGTTGCCTCCAAACACGACCTCGGTTACCCAGCCTAGGGATCAAGGCGTTATTTACACCTTTAAATCTCATTACAAAAAATACCTTTTACAATCTTTAATTTCTAAAATGGAAGAATCAAATTCTAATCATCAATTAGCAAAATCCATTAATGCTTTGGATGCAGTCACGTGGATTGCTGAATCCTGCAAAAATATAAAGCAGGAAACTGTGCGTAACTGTTTCCACAAAGCTGTTTTTGTGAGAAAAGAAGCAATGACCGAAGATTTACCTGCTGATAACGCAACACTAACAGAAATTCAGAACCTCTGTAGCCTTATTGATGTGAATGCAGAAGATTTGATACGGTTAGATGAAAACCTAGAGGTTCACCAAACATTCCACTCTGCCTCTTCATTTATCGAAGACATCGAAAATGAAGAAGAAGAAATTGAAGACAAAGCAGACGAAGAATGTGCAGTAAAAAATTTTGCAACTGCCATCAATTATTTTAAGGAACTTCAGAAATTTGCGGCATCAGTGTCGAGTGCAGAGTTGCTTGATATTACGAGTAAAGCACGCGAATGTGCCGAGAGATTATCTGTAGGAAATAAAAAACAATCATATCCGATTATTTCGGTGTTAAAATGTAAATAATTTTATATTTTTAAATAATTTTTTGAATCATTAGTTTGTAAGCCAGTTGTAATTTTTCAAATACATACTTTAAATAAAAACATTTTTTTTACATTGTTCTTTATTGTACTTTTCGTTTTTTAAAATAACCTCCGCATAACGGAACCTCTCGTTACGGAAGAAATTTGTTGGTCCCATGCGATTCCGTTATATAGAGGTTTTACTGTACATTATAAAAAACAGAGGAATACTAAGAGTTCGTTACATATGTCCATTAATTCCACTTTGAATGATAAAAATAATTGAAAAGGGGTTATTCAGATGAAAAACCTAATATTTTTATTTTTAAAGAGAAAAGATAGGCCCTCGGCCGGGATTCGAACCCGGATTCTCTGTCTTTCCGTGACAGCGCCCTTCCATTTGAGCCACCAAGGCCACCTGCCGGCAGAGGACAAATCTTTTCTCTTATCCGATCCCATGTCCTCGTGTTCTCGCAATTTTTGCGATGAATACACTAGAACGAATGTTCTTTGAACATTAATTTAATTTTAGGATCTTATTGACTTACGTCATATTGACTTACGAAAGACCTAATATACCAAACTATTACAACACATGAATCCTAAACTTGAAGTGTATCTATCTAATAATAAGGCTTTCCGAACTCGAAGGCTCGATCCCAGTACCACCAATCTCTGCTCATAAACTGTCCATGAACCACTATCACTGGGATAATGTTAACCGAGTGCATGCTTCGCAATTACGCGTTGTTTAATCTTCTAAATAAATACTCCAGTGGTTTCATCCTTTTCTGGATCAAATATTCTACGCAATGCCTTTTTTCAAATACCTTAAGAAGTTGTTCACACTTCAGCGTTGGCAGCCACGTTTCACATCCGTAAAGAAGAGTAGGAAGGTATTATAAATTATGTTTTACTAATATCTGATAGCTTACTAAAAACATGTGTTAAAAGTTCGCAGTAGTGTGTTTTCCAATATACTACCATAGACACCCACTTTCTTTCGGATTTCAATAAGTCCTTTAACTACAAGCAATGGGATTATATTGGTTCATCGCAAACGACAAGGAACATATGACATGATGACGTAGCTATGAGCTGGCACACAATGCAAAGAGCACCTGGAGAAACGGTAGAATTGACCAATTAGCCAGGCAGCTGCTCCAGGTTCCTGGAACCAGGATTTGTCCCTGTCCAGGTATAGGTCGGCCATATGGAGTTGCTCTGTAATGACAGAGCGGCCTGTCTCAGCTGGTCTCAATCGCTGTTTCCACTGAAAAGTTTCCAGTTGCGGGCAGTGGATATCCGGCATAATAGCTGGAAGTCGGGACCTTTTTAAAATTGCACAAGTAGTATGGAAATCGTAACTGGTACTGGTAACGATCGTGAATTAGATTTATTATTTAAGTATCGATCTGATGAACTTTACAATTAGGTTTTTCCTAATAATGCGAGTAGCTCATTAGAGAAGTGAACTGCGCAATATACTGTGGAATATATTATCAAGAGAGCCCATGGAAGGATGAAATCATTTTTTGTTCCAACAGGAGAGCCCCTTGTTCAATTCGGTCTCTATGGAGTGAGAGAGTGACTGATCCTTCAACGTTTTTAAGTAGCAACTTACCGTAGTGAGTTGGACAGATTACGCTTTGTATGATTAGTCCAGTCAAAAGGGAAATGGAAGAAGGCATTTTTTAGTCATAAGGATATAGTTTTGACTAGAAAGTGATCTGTAGAAGGCCTCTCTTATGTTATTTGCATATATCATGGAAGCTATATGCAACAATCTTCTTAGAGGAAATTAAACTTGACTAACTTTGCCACAAGATTAATCTTATTTATTTATTCGGTATCAGTTCTGCAGATTGTCGCTTCGAGTTGAATTACAAGTTTTAACTTTTATTTTGTTTTTTGATTTTATTTTGATATTTTAGAAAATAAAAATAATCGTGAGATTTGTTATGAAATAAAAAATGTAGTGAAGGGAAATTTGTATGTTTCGGTAATCATTTTATCAACGTATGAACGATTCAACAAACTTATATCATCTATACTTCGAAATATTAGTCGAAACTTTTATTTCTTCATGAAATGATCAGCGAAATTTCCCATAATTACACGCTTTATTCGATAATGAAGCTCACGATTATTTGTATTTTTGGAGAATATTATAAAGGAAACGAATGGAATGTGTAATATAACGATTTTACCATCACCCTTACAGATTTTTTTTTATTAAATGAATTTTTTTGTTCATCACTCTATTCTTGTGTTCTTATTCTTATTTTCTATTCTTATGTTCTACTCTTTAATTTTGTTTCCTATTAAAGCTTGTTTTTTAGTTGCTTAAGCTATTATTTATTTTTTATCTCGTTTAAGGCACTGCTTACTGCTCGATTATTCACTCATTTGTTTCGGAGCATTGTTCTTATCAATTTTCGACAGGAACTATCTAAATAGGCGAACCTCAGAAATTCCTCCTTGTACGGTTATCATATTCAATATTTTCAGTACTTCCCTCAAATACTGAAATAATGACAGTGGCGTGATTATTCCAAAATGCTAAATGTATAAAAAAGTTTACAAGAATCGTTTGGTGTTCGCGAGACATTTAGGTATTGATAAATATGAAAAAAAAATAGATTAAATTTAGGAAACCACTGAAACTCTGTATATTATATCTATTTTATATAACAAACTGTTATTGTATTATGAATATAAAAAATAGAAATGGTTGTCAGTGATTTGCACCGTAGTCGAACGAGGCAGTGTTGTTATCTGTTAGGGGCAGCGCTACTTTTCCCCTCTCATCTCTTCCTTATCGATTAGTGACTTAAAAATATTACCTACCCTACCCTCTCCCCCTTCTGATTGCAATCTATAGATCTGCTTGTTTCTGGTTTATTTATTACATTACATAAAGTTATAGGTTTAATCCAGGTAAAAGAATTAACTTAAGTGCCTTCATAAAAGTTCAGCATTTGGATTAATAAAAAAAAACTGTTTTTTTAAGATCAATATTTATTCATAATAATTGTAAATTATCACAAAAGACTTTGATAATTTCTTCTGGTTTAGACCGTGTAGATAAATTTTCCGCCAACGTTTCGCCAACCATGCTGCTGACTTCCTCAGAGCTGAGATGAGAATGAGGTTGTATTTATGAATGTAAATTAAGTTGTTTATGTTTTATTTCAGTTTACTATCTACTCTATCCAAATGGAATACTGTAGATAAATTGTTAAAAAATGTATATAAATTTATATCATTAAACGCCGCAATGTGCTATTTTCAAATACATGTTATTTCGAATCTTGATGTAGGAGGTATTTTATAAGGGGCAGCGAAAAATTGTAATAAACTGTCCACATAATATGAAGCGTGTAAATTATATATATTTTTCCCTGTAACAACAATCTATAATGCTCAAATAAGTCATTTCTTCTGATAAGGTCTATCAGTGGTCTGCTAATAGTGTTCTTTTCAAGAGCTTCCCTTAATAATTTTCGGGGCACATTATCGTATGCTTTTTCCATGTCTACGAATATCAGACAAATTTCTTTAGATTTCATGTTATATTTTTCCGCTGGCGAACTGTGAAAATGTGATCGGCTGATCACAGATGATCTCCAAGCAGTTCAGGACTTCTTCTGGCCTGACCGCTTCTTCTAATTTATTTCTAATCAATCTGCCCAAAACTTTCATTATCGTACTTTCACGCAAATTCCTCCATATAACTCATATGACTGACCGAGAAGCGAACCAGGATGGCTGAGGTGGCTAAGTACCACGACGGATAGGTGGGAGAATCGGGTTCGAGTCCCGGCCCTGGTCATATCTTTACTTTTCAAATAAGATATTTAAAACATTATAACATCTTACAATAAAATAAAATAAAATAAATTATAATATTATTTAATGACGTAAGTCAACAAGATCCAAAAATAAAAGTAAGGTTTAATTAACATTCTGTCAGTGTATACATCGCAAATTGCGAGAACACGGAGATGTAGGATCAGTGAAAAGGAAGGATATGACTGACCGAGAAGCGAAGGATGGCTGAGGTGGCTAAGTGGGTAACCACGACGGATAAGTGGGAGACCCTAGTTCAAGCCCCGGTCCTGTTCATATATTTTCTTTTCAAATAAAATATTTAAAAAATTATAACATCTAGCAATAAAATGAAAGAAAATAAATTAAAATTCCTCTACAGTTTAAGCATTTCTTTTTGTCACCTTTTTTGAATGTAGAATTTATATATCCAAGTGTCATTTCTTTGGAATCGTGTCACCGCATGCAATAGAGTTGATCAGGTCCGTTATCAATTTACTCAATTTCTGGCCACCGTATTTAAAAAATTCCACATTTATTCCTCCTGGTCCATTTCAATCCTTGTCAAAATCCAGTTCATAATTTTTTTTTCACACAATTTCATCTTCGGAATCATTTTGAACTTCTATATCTATTACACTGCTTCGTACTTTAAAGACGGGAAGTGATGTATGTTTCTGTTCATTTTAAATAGGCAATAACAAAATAAATAAGGCAGTAAACTAAATTAAATTTAATTAACAATACAGAAATTTAAATACACAATAAACAAAAATAATACAGAAAACAATTTAATAACGCATGCACAAACAACTGAAATGAGACGAGTGATAAGAAGAGGTTACAGGAGATAAGGAGGTAGGTTTCATGGAGACAGGCTAATACACTAGTACTTTATTTGGTAATTATTCCACTGCTTGTAGCTTTTGATAGCACCCATTTTAGTGACGTCAGTGTTACGTCGACACAGTCTACATCACGGTCCTGTCTGTATTGGCGGTTTCTCCCACCAATTTTCCTACTTTTTCCATAGTTTTTTTTATTCATTGTAATTATTGAGATCGTTAATATAAAAAGGATATGGTGATTGCCGGGGAGAGGCAGAGAGATTTCAAACTTTTTAATTTCTTTAAAAAAATAATAATTATAAAGATTAAATAATAAGTGTAATAAAAATATAGTGTTGTTTTAGGAGTGCTGATTTAATAGATTAAAGTTGTTTTAGGAGTGCTGATTTAATAGATTGAAATTGTATTAATTGATGTTAATAATATTATTATATTTATTTATAACAAAATAACTGATGTATGTAAAAGCCTGACAAAGGAATTGACTACACTTTCGAAACCAGAAGAAACATCTGATGGATGGATTAATGTTAATTATATTGCGGAAAAAGAGCGTAATAATGAGAAATGTATATATTTCGTGAATAAATGAATGTCTCAACAAACATTTGGAAGTGTGGTAAAGAAATATATAGAAGTCGGTTGACTTGACAGGACGAAGGGGAATTTGGAGAAAGTGTCAATGTAACACTGACCTCCCTAAAATGGCTGCTATCAAAAGCTGCAAGCAGTGGAATAATTACCCATTTTTTTGTATTTGATGAAGTTCGTTAGTTTTGTATATGTACATATCGAATCAGTTAATACCTTGTATTGTGATAACATTCCTATTTGCTCTTCTCTATAATAATAATTTTTTTTTTTTGTTGCAGGCTCACCTGGTGGGACGAGCGGGAGCGTCGGGGACGAAGGAGTCGGAGCTGAGAAGCGGCGCGGACGCTGCAAGTGGTTCAACGTAGCCAAGGGATGGGGCTTCATCACTCCAGATGATGGCGGCCAGGACATTTTCGTCCACCAGGTAAATCACAATTTCGATCTATTAATAACTCGATAATCTTTATTCATCGATCTCTTTGAATAATTATTTTTATTAATAATAATAATAGTGTGAGCAGTGCACTCTGTGAAGTAAGCAAAGAAACTATACAATAGACATCAACAATTTTTTTTTAAAATTATTATTTACACTATAGTTATTAGGTCTCCTTTTTTCTATAGATTAATATAAAATAGTAAAAATATAATTTTATTTTTATTTATGTACAAGTATTTCAAAATTATGTTATCTCTTAGTGTGTCCTTTAACATAGCGTTAAACAAAATTTACAATTATTAAGAAATTATTGTCATTGTAAACTGGTTAAAGACTGTGTAGATATAGTGAAATTAAACATTGAACTTAAGTTTTCAATAAAAAAATTAATGAAAAATAAAGATAGGTCTGCCCTTTCCTTGAAGTGTTTGCAAACTGAAATATCTGGAGATGAAATAACTTCATCCTTGAGATATGGACCTCGTCTGAAGTACTACTATGGTTAAATGCCTTTTTTTTAAAAAGTTTGAACCACAATTTCAAAAGTAAACTATCGGTTACACTTTGAGTGAATAAAAAGTATAAGATTGGTCAAGATTACACAGTGGTTGATGGTCAAAAAAGTAGACAGTGCAAAAAAAAATTAGAAAAGTATTAGGTAGAGATTGGTAATTATGGCTATTCAAGAAATTGATTTAATTGAGTTAAAGTTGGAAATTCAATAAGAAATTTAATTAAAATAATGTGATGTAGTGTGGAGATATTTTTATGCTTGATGTTCATCCTATTAAAATCTTTTTTTCAGAGTGTTATTCAGATGACTGGATTCCGTTCACTAGGTGATGATGAAGAAGTTGAGTTTGAGTGCAAAACATCTGAAAAAGGTCTTGAGGCAACTTTAGTTACAGGACCAGAAGGTAGTGATTGCGCTGGCTCCCATCGGAGACCTCAAGCCCGCAAAAGATTCAGAAAAATTAGGTAGAATGGCAATATTAAAATTTAATGATATACACATGACTTCATTAATTTTATTAATTGATTATCAAGATTAAAAACATTTTTCTTTTTCAAAAAAATGGTTTACTGCTTATCATTGCCATGCATTTCCTTTTTAGCTAATGATTGTCTTTTTTTTTTTAGATGTTATAACTGTGGTGAATTTGCTAATCATATTGCTGCAAAATGCTCACTTGGGCCACAACCGAAGCGTTGTCATTCCTGCAAGTCTGAAGACCATCTGATAGCTGACTGTCCCACAAGGAAACCAAGAGCCATCGGCGGTCCAGGAGAAGAAGCAACAATTAACACAGGAAGTTCAGAAGCTATTGTTTCTGGAGTAGCTTCCATGTCCCTTAATAATGGCCAAGGAGAAAACTAGTCTCCTCATTTGTACGTCTCCTGCTTCTTAAATTGGAACTTTAGTTTCTGTCTTCCATTATACATCTAAATTAAGCAAGTCAGCCATTGTGTGTAATTGTCTTCACTTCCAAATGCCATGAGGATAGCAGGAAAGTAAAGTGAATTGTTATTTTTTATGGAAATGAATTTATCTAGTAATTATAATAATTAGTAAAATTTGTAGTAAAAATGTTGCCTGCTAAACTTATATTGGAAGTAAAAACAGTTAGGGTTTGTTTCTTATTATTTTACTTTTACAATTTTTTAGGAAATCTATAAATCTAATTCAATTAAATTATACTGAGTTTTAACAATTTTGAATAAGAAATTCATTTATTTTATATAATTTAGGACCATTTGTAACTATCGTACAAAATACTGTAAAGAAGTTAGCACAATTTTAATCGTCCCAATAACATTATTATGAAATTTAGAGAGAATTATATGCTTAGCATATATTATGAATCAATAGAAATATTGGGAATACATTTTCCAATATATCTTTTATAAAAATTGTTTACCTCACTTTTAGGAAAATTATCTTTCCAAGTGCCTAACTATTTTAAGTACGAACTTTTATAAGACTGAATTTCAATAAGCCAATTAAAACATAAATAAATGAACTGTAATCATTAAGGTGTAATATTATAAGTTAGAGATCTTATTATAAGTTTAGGATATTGTATAAAGGTTTGGAGTATTACTTTAAATATATCATACAGGAGTCATAATTATAAATTGGAGTTCAAACTACATCAAAACTACATTCAATTGGAGTTTTTATTTTTTGGTGCAATTATAACATTGGGGTATTACAACTGATTTTGGAGTTATTACAGCCTCGAAAATTTCGAGATATGTATTCCTATACACGAATTATGAAAAAACAAGAGCTGTGAGTCATTTTCAACCTTATGAAACTTTAAACTCATTTATTTAATAAAATTATATTGTGTCACAGTAATTATTCTAAAACTGTGACAAAAAACTCAAAGGTGTCTATTTTTATTTTTCTATTGTTTTGCTTATTTAATTTTAGAGAAAAAAAGTATTTTTAAAAACAGATAGGTAATTTTACCAGTTATTAGATGAATTAACCACTCCAAACTCCTGTCTGATGTACTTAATTTATTTTATATGTAATTAATGTTCTCCAAACTTATGTAGTATTGTTGGAGAGCATAAGTGGAAAAATAATTATTGTTAGTTTATTTTAAATAAATATCATAATGTTTCTGTGTAGTAAAATTGTAAAAAAAAATCTAAGAATCGCAAGCTTTTAGTTTTTGAGTGTGAAAATTCATTATTTTATTTCATTAAAAAGTTTTGATTTATTTTTTGGTGGATATATATAATTGTGGATAAATGAAGTAATATATTAATGAAAATTGATTTAGTTCCATAGAATGTAGTAAATTTTTCACAGATTATATATTCAGGGATTAATAGTAGGAATTTCTTTATATATTTTTTCTTACTATTTACTTAATTAAATATCAATAATGAGCTAATATGTTCCTACTGCTATATAATATAGCATGGTTGGTCTCCAACTTCTAATGGGAGTGCTACGTTATATGCTCATTACTCTTATTTTTTAATCTATATATTCATTTATTTTAATTTTAGAACTATTCCATACCTTGTGTTTTTAAACTAATTTAAGTACAAATTATTTTATTTTGTTTGTTTTAGTTTTTAAGTTATGTTGGTATATTTGTATGTAGAGCCAAATGAAACTATAAAACATTTCATCATGGCTTTCAGTGATTTTGTCGATTTGTCAAAACATTCTATTTATAAGATTAAGTAAAATTGGAAAATTACTATCATTCTCAATATGTTCCTATCTGTCTACATATTGCTCATCCAAAATGAAAGGGACACAAAACCTTAGATCAAAAAACCTGTCTGAAATTTTTTTACTAGAAATATTGCCAATCTAGCTACCAGTCGTAAAGTATATGGCTAAAACTATGTACTCATTAGATAATCTTCCAGCGACTCTTTCAGAAACTCCAGCTGAGTTGTTATAAAATCTTCCCAAGTTATCTGAATTTGATTTGGTTTATATTAAATTTTTAAAATGTATCCCCTTCATTCTGGATATGCAATATGATATGTTTGGCAACCTCCCACTTCATTATGACGATCGATAATAGTTTGGCTATTGTCAATCGATCATTGATCCTAGTGTAAATAAAATTTTAAAAAAATTCTAATTTCTAAATGTCAATACGGTTTTTAACAAAACTTTTTGCTGTCTGATATAAAAATTAGGTTTGGTTATTAGAAACAATACTATGAATGCCTGGAATATTAATAAATATATCAATTTGACATTAATTTTTATTTTATGAGAAAGATTTAATCAAATGTAAATAAGATGGTTATTAACTGATTAAATTGGTGGTGGATTGCTTTCCGTTCATGGATAATTATTTTTTAATATTTTGAAATTATTTTAGTAAATCCATAGAAAAAATCAGTACTAGCAGTACTGATTATTTGTCAGTTATTTTAAAAGTAATATCATAACCAATGCCAGAATATAAAAGATAATTGATTGTTAATAAGTAACTATCTTCCTATAAATATTTTAAAAATATTTAGCAATATCCTGTGATTATAGTAAATACGTTATGATATACTTCATTAAATAACACCCTGCATGTCTCTGCAGCTTTTGCAGAAACATCCACAGTGTTATAGTGTACCTATATAGCTAATTGTTAATTTTAAACCATTTTTACTTATTGACACTAGTTATGTAAAAGTGATTTAACTCACAGCATTAGCTTAAGAAATTATTAGTTATAAACGGAATGACGTAACTAGTATCTTAAATCATTATTAACTCAAATTAATTCTTGCTCAAGTAAATCTATCAGTCGCCTAAACTCAATAATATACTGAACCATCTGTGTGTTAACTCACTATAGCATAACATATCTTGCAACATTTCATAACTTGGCGAAATATGATATGAAAGAGATTTCCTTGGCTAGACTTATAGTATACATTTCCTTTATATTATATAAGTTACTTTGCTTATTTTAAATTTATCTTTATTCTTAGTTTATAATTGCATATTATAATTATTTTGGCTCTATATCAATATCCATACATTTACTGTACTGCTAATATCTACCTCATTAACTACTACCTCAGACTAGTTGAAAGTTCAGCTCAGCAGAAATTTTTTTCTTTGAACTTTTAAGCTATACGTAACTGAAAGACTGTTTATTAGTACAATTGTACATATTTTATTCTTATTTTTGTTTCAAATTGTTTTTTTAATTATTTTAAGTTAATTGGTTAATACTCAGGGTAATATTTATAACAGCAATTGTGTTTTATTTTTTCACGAATAATACAATATCAGGATTTAAACAATAATGTTTAATTTGTGTGACCTTATCTCTCGCTTGTTTCCATATGACCTAAACTTTCGATCTTCTTCTTTGCACTTTATCACATATTATTATTTGCTGAAATGAAGCTTTTAGTGAAGAAAAGTTTATGGAATGTGGGATAATATAGTCTAATTAAAGAAAAATTCTTGCAAATCTGCAATCTAAAATACCTTTTTTGTAAACAATTATATGTCAAATTGTAAATCAGATGTATTAATGTTTATGTATAAATGTGGTGATTATGATATTGTCCTTATAAAATACAGAAATTGGTTTAACCCCTGAATATAAGTTGTGTACTTTTTCATATTAATACACTTAATATATAAATAGAGATTTAGTATGTTATATATCAAGTTAGATATGGTTTATAGCTTTGAGTATACCAAATCTATTTTAGTATCCATAAAAATCCTTGTTTTTAATTCTAATTTCCCGTAATATATACATAAATATTTACAGACTAAAATATTCCCTCTTTCTCCAACATTATATCCGACCTACCAACATATTTCAGATCCCATAAGAAACCAGTTCCGGGTCTTTACTTCCTTCCTAAGAAGGGCGGATTTAAGGGGGGTGAAGGAAGCACGTGCCCCCAGACTTTTTTTGTTTACTGTGGAGAATCCATTACAGTATATACTTATAGACAAATCACATGATCATAGTTGTTAAAATATATGAATAAAATAACAGAAAGGACATGAATGAAACTATTGTTTTTAAATTTTAATAAACCTTTGAAAACTTTCTATAAATACTACAAATTTGAAAACTTTCTATAAATACTACAAGTTCATTTTTCTAAGTTATTGTTGATTTGTTGTCCTTCTGCCCGTTATGCCCCCCCCCAGAAAAAATCCTGGATCCGCCCTTGCTTCCTTAAGTAAATATTCCTAATTGAATTTTGATCATTTTAAGAGCGCTAGTTTGATAAAGTATATTAATAATAAATATAAAGCTAAAATATAACTAATAGAAAATTTAAGAATTCGCTAGATAGAAAGGAGGTTTATAGTCCCTATCTTCAAAGAAAAAAGAAATCAATATAAAATTTAGAAAGTAAGTATTAAAATGTCATAAAAGACCATTTTATGTCAAAATTAATTCTGGAGTTAAAGTTAAAGTTTTTGGATCTAATATAGACTTCAAGTTTTATAAGTCTACAGAATGGTATTAAGGTATATTAGTACTATGACAACCCAGTTTAACAAAGGGCAGTTTATGAAAAATATAATTTTAGAAAAAGTGAATCTAATATAGGACCTGAAAAAAATCAAAATTAATGCACATCCTCTTAAACTTGTAGTACTTGGATTTTATTTTATTTGACTTCAATTTCTTTCGAAGTTAATAATGAAGCATCAATACCTTCAATTCCAAAATGCCCTCTGCATCTTCGAAATTTAATCTCAAATTGTATTTAGTGAATAGAATTTAGTAATCATAAAATGTCTAAAGTGTGTTTTTGGATCAACAATTAGGTTAATATGAATTTTTTATTAAAGGACTGAAGATCATCATTTTAAATTTATAAAACTGAAATCTCTTTCATCAAGGATCAAAAAGTAGCCCAAGTAATTTCTTTCTGTTTTGAGAGAAATAATAATAATAAAAGGACCCAGAACAATTAAGACTCATCTGTAACACAGGCTATTTCAATGATCGCAAGGTTTTTGGAAATCAACTTTTTCCATTTCCGACATGTGATATCTGCTGTTTTTTGTTTTTTTTTACACAATTATGTTATCCATTACTTTATTTGCTGATAATTCAGACTGTTTTTGGACATTAATCTAGAAAACACTGAAATCTCAGATGATAGTGTTGATATTTAACATCAAAATGAAATGTCCTTTGATATATCGGTAAGAACCATAGGAGATCCAGAGGATGGCACGGGGGCACGTGCCGGTTTTTTGTGTACTGTGGAGTATAAATCCATTACAGTATATACTTAAGTGGTAATAGTTGTTAAAATATATGAATAAAATAACAGAAATAACATGAGTGAAACTATTGTTTAGATATTTTAATAAACCTTTGAAACCTTTCTATAAATACTACAATAAATACTACGTTTTTGCCAGTCTGCTCGTTGTGCCGCCCCTTAGGAAAAATCCTGGATCCGCCCTTGGTAAGAATAACTCTTCTAGATCATCTATCTAAATATATCATATCAGAATAAATAATTTCAATTAGATTAATAAAAAATAGATATTGTATTGTTTAAACATTCCATCATAAATTTGTAAATTCTCTAAAACTCACATAAATTATCAATAATATGAATATTTCATAAAGATGTAATAAGAAACTGTTGGATAAAATTTAATATAAAAAGTGAAATTCATTCATATCGTTTGAAACTTCCATCTTAAAAGTTATAAATATTTTTAACAATGTAAGGACTCCTACCGCATACAAGTCTCATTTGTGGGGCCTCTTTCACTAATGGGATGTTTGATTCTTACCAGATGGTTTCATTCCATATTTTTCCTGTATGTATTTTAGCATATTTATTTATAAATACTCCATCTCTGCTGCAGTTGTTCTACACCATTCTTTTGTCAACAAGAATTCAATACTTTTTACTAAATAATAAGGAAAAAAATCTTGGAAGATTTTCTTTTTTACAAACTTCTTTCTTTACCACAATTATTTTGCAAACGAATTAATAATAAATTTTAGCTTTTCCTAACTTGTCATTTATTACATTTCTGGCTGGTGAATACACCATAAATCCAAGTAAAAATTAACTTAAATGCCTTCTTAAAGTTTGGCTCTTAAGTCAGTCGAAAAAAAGTATTTGTGTTCCCGTGTTTGTAAAAATCAATTTTTCTTCATAAAAAGTTCAAATTAAATTGTACTTGTATTTCAGTTTATTATCTAGTCTTTCCAAATGAACATTAGAGATAATATTTTTTTTTTAAACTGTATTTTTATCATAAAATTCTAAAAAATGAATTTTAACAAACTTTCCACATAATTTGAAGCGAGTAAATTATGTGAATTTTTCCCTGTGGATTTTGGTAAATTTAATATTCAGAAAGTTATACAAATTTAATATTCTGGATGCGTTAAGACGTATAAGCTCAACATTCTGAAAGAAACATTTAATGTACATTACATAACCCAAGTTCGGTCTGTTTTACTAGCTAAGGGATACACCATCTTACATAGCCTAGCATTGGTTACTTAGTCTCTACTCTCACCTGCCTGTGGTAGGCCATACAGAAGCCGAGTATGGAGTCCAAGCTAGTGTCTGCGGCCTCAGTGAATAAGTGATTAAGTTGAATTTTGTCCAGAGATAGGTAATTGTATTGAGGAAGCAGAATCGTGCCATTTTTGTACTTTCTGGCTTGACATGGAGTTGTAATATAAGCAATATCTCTATTTCCAATACCTGACTTAGCACCTTATTCTATCCACCATCCACCCTTTTCACTTCAGTCCGATGTGGTCCTTGGCCTCCTCAATAAGCCTTCGCCAGGTGGCTTGATTCTGTGCGGCTGCTTGCCAGTTGCGGGTGTTAAGTAGTTGATGGCCATCCCTGGCTACAGTATCCTCCCATCTAAGCCGAGATCTTCCACTTCCTCTTGTTCATTGGAGCCTCCCATCCATCAGCTTCTTGGTTACTTCCTTCTCCGGCATGGGTGTAATATGGCCAGCCCAGTGCAGTTTTCCCGGCTTGATATACCTCATCATAAAGTTGGTAAAGTTCTCTATTTGTCCTACGCCTCCAAGTTCTTCTACTTTAACTCTAACATTTAAAATATTTCAATATAACATAAATCTTCCTTTCAATTATAAGAATTTCTTTCTCCTCATTACTAGTGAGGGTACCAGATCTCCGACCAGATCTCCAATCCATAGGCTAGAACTGGCCTAATAAGGGTCTTTTAAAGGAGGTACTTGGTACAGGGTGTGAGGTATTTAGGTATTTAGTGAGCCCAAAATAGCACTCGTTAGATTTGATGAGGCGCTGGCTGGTTTCTCCGGAGATCCTGTATCCATAACTCACTACTGACCACAGGTACACAAATTGGTCGACATTCTGGAAAGTGAATGGGCCCATTACTACAGGTTGTCGGCCTGCTGACCTCGCGACATCCAGGTTATCAGCAAAGCCAAGGGGATTTGAACAAGTCAGTTGAAGATGGTGTCAGAGGTCTGTATACCCGAATCATGCACAATCTTTAGCCCCTTATTCACTATGATTCCGCTTCACTAAGTATAAGAGACTCAGTTTGGAGAAAATTCAGCTTAGTCACTTATTCACCATGGTATTAAATATAATCTAGTTTTGAAAAAACTAAATACATATGTATGCTTATTTTTTAAAACATATTTAGATGTTATTATTTCTATAAAAAGCATACAAAAGTTATTTGTCACTTTTCTGATTTCCCCTCTTTTATTTTATTTGCTGCTTATCATATTTTCTCAGGTGATCGAGAATTGTCTATAGTTTGTGATTCCACAACTTATGTGGAGTGCTTATGATTAATCTCTAAATGATCATAAACCTGTTTCTCGACTTAATTCAATAACCACAATGATTCTGAGTCAAAATATATAGTGTTTTAACAAATCACAATTTAATACTCGCATGCACTTTACAAAAAAAAAAAAAAAATTGTTTGTATGTACATGTATCTACATTGTTATACAATTGGTATGTTTATATTATTATTTTTATTACCTTGATTATTCATGTTTCAAAATGTATTATACAAAAAGACAGTTGTTGGCCAACAACAGAAACCAAGTTGTTGGCCGTGGAGATGGACTTCTGGAGATGCTGTTGTGCTATTTCCAGAATTCAGCACATCCCTAATAGAACAATTAGGCAATTGGTAGATCAGGAAACAACAATCCTCTTCACAAAAGAGACAAGAAGATTGAAATGGCATGGCCACTTAAAAAGAATGGCAGAGGACCGATGGCCAAAAATAATCTTCGAATATTGCCCTGTGGAAAGGGGGAAAAGAGGACGACCCAAAAAAAAAGATGTTTACAGGATGTGGAGGAGAGCAGGGCAGAGAGGGGTATTAGAGAAGGAGACTGGCTGGAACGACATCTATGGTGCGACCTTTTAGATACAAAAACAACTAAGTTGTAAAAAATTGTTTAATAAATAAAAATAAAAAGACAGTGTTCTATACAGAAGCTATTAAATCTTTTTTAATACTTATAGATAAATATTTTATAGATACATAGTAGATAGAAGGTTACTAGCCATTTTTCCCAAAACTGTCAAAAGTTGAAAATATTTGTTTCAGCACAACAGGGTTAATCACAATGATGTGAATTTTTAACTAATAGAGAGACATTTAGTTATTTAAATGCTAATTATAATTTTATTTTTATAAAAAAAAAAAATAGTTTTTTTCTTATCTTGATTTAAAAGAAGAGTTTCGCAGAGATTAACATAAAAAAATATATATACACATACACACACACATATATATACTAGCTGACCCGGCCACGCGTTGCTGTGGCTGTTATAACAGTTTTAAAAATATATTACGTTAAAATTTGAATTTTAAAGAAATAATGAATGAATGGAAAAAATTAATTAAATAGACTTTTGATTTTACATTTTATTCATCTTATATCTAAGTAAGTCCCACAAATTATTATGTTTTACATCTTACCTTGTCTTATGATATAATCTTTCTTAGTGAATGCGTAACTTTTAAAATAATAAAATGCTTTAATAGAATTTTTTAGTTGGTTTATTGATCAACATATATGATAAAGGTTTCTTAAAAATCAAATATTTATTTTGACTCCTGTAAGAAACTATCAGCATCTGCACTCACACTTGGGATATTTGAAGGAGTATCAGAATCTCCAGAGTCTACTATCATCTTGTTGCTTTCGAATGGTGTGGAAGGAGGTGATGAAAATTCTAAGGGGACGATTTCTGGGTATTCTGGAGGATATTGAACTACTTTAAGCTCCTCTTCAACCTTATCCATCTTTTTAATACTATCCAAGAAGTTGAGATATGCTTCTTGGGACATTGTGGGTTGAAAAATTCGCAAAATATTTTTCAAGGCTTTCTTATCGGGTGGTGTTATAGGCCGAAGTGTGTCTGAAATAAATAATACTAATTTAGTATACCAATGCTTCAATAATTCAATTGATATAACATTCTTATTCAATATTTTTTTTTAACTAATCGAAACTACCTTAGAAAAAAATTAATGTTCAAACTATCAAATCTCATCTAAAACAATTGCTAATTTCAGTTAATCAAACAATTCTATACAATTGAAAGCTCTGGTGTATAGCTCTTTACAATATTATGTCTTTAATATTAATTCTTCAGCTATAGCAGTCACATGAAATTTATGTGAGTTGAGTGGGTCATTAATCTTTTAATCATTAATGATACACCCATTCTGTAGCTTTGAAGTTTTTGGCATAGCACTTAATTATTTGGAATAGCTGTTTTTAATTTCACTTTGGTATGCTCTCAAAATTCAAATTATTATTATCACTCCTTAAATCTTATTACACCAAAATTTGGCAATTAAAACCTCATTGAAAACTGATTACTGCATCAGTTTCAATATTAAAAAGACTATGGCCTGTAAGGTCAGATTCAGTATGTGGTAGAGCAGTACTGTTTCTAGGATAACAGTTGTGCAGGGAGGTCATTTGTCCAAGATGACAACTGCCAGGTTTTTCCCCTATTTGGGGCAACCACTTTATAGAGGAGAGTCTCTAAATCTCAAAGGATCCATACCTGACTGTTAAAGTTTAACAGACCTTCGGCTCTAAAACTGAACTACTTTGCTGGTTTCATTATTTGTTATGCCTAATTTGGTAAAGTTATCATTACTGCTACTGCATAATATGGAATTAAAAAACTAAAACAAGAATCAAAATGGAAAATTTAATATTATTTCCTAAAAAGTGAGGTTAGAGATTGTTTGGAAAAGAAGCAGGAATCGAAGGAACAATTGTAACACAATTGCATTATGATTTTAATATTATTAAATTTAATAGCACTACCTAAACTATGGATATATGGATATGTAAGGAAGAAATAGTTGGGGGTGCAGTAAAAAAAAACACCTTAATAAGTGTAACTTATTTATTGTGTGCCGACGTTTCGGCCTACAATGTAGGCCATCTTCAGGGCAAATATACCAAGCGGCGACGAAGACGATCAACTGGACTGCTGGAGGAAGGCGATCAAGAAACGTCGGCACACAATAAATAAGTTACACTTATTAAGGTGTTTTTATTGACTGCACCCCCAACTATTTCTTCCTTACATTAGAAGTTACAGTCAACCAATTCTTCTCTAACATGGATATATGGATAGCTTTGGTCATTTTTTTCAGTGTACCAGAATTTGGAGGGATCTTAATATTCAAGAGAGCAATGACTAATATTTAAGGGAGGGCATATTCTAGTATTAATGATCTAGGTATAGGTATATGCATGTATACATACATACTTTAGTGCAATATAAAGTAAATTTTAAAATTGCATGTTTACATCATGTATTAAAAATAAATCGGACAAGAATGTTATAGGTAGGTATCACATTATGTACATACTTTAAATTATGCTCAAGAGTCCGATAGAAAAGGTATAATTTTCAATTTAAACTGTCACCCTGATAAGGATTGTATTTGAATAGTATAATGTTAAAATAACAATTTTTTTTCTCATGTCAATAAAATGAATATGGTGATTTAAACTTCCAATCTTAAACTTGCTTTACATAAAATAGCTTTAAAGTAACTTGCATTACCAACTGTCTCTTTTTTCTTTAGAGCTGGTAATCTTCTGTACTGCTTGGGCAAGCCAGGATAAGGAATTCGTATTTCAAAATACTTATTCATCTTCTTTAGCATTTTTTCTGTTTCTATTTTGAGTTTTCTAGCCACCAGTGCATTTTGAATATCAGCATTATCTTTTCGCTTAAGTTCATTATATATTCTTCGTGTCTCTTCTTTAGGAAGAGAATTAACTTTCATTTGAGTATTTATAATTTTCTAAAAATAAAACATCATCAGATCTGATTTTAGAAACTCAAAAAGAAAAAATGTGTGTATTAAAATCTTACGAAGAATATAACTTTGCACGGAGGAAAGGAACCAATAAATGACATTAGTTGACCTTTATATATTAGTTGTTAATATATATATATATATATATATATATATATATTATATATATATATATATATATATATATATATCAGGAATAAAATGGTCTGGGTGGAGGTCAGAAAAAATTTAACTTTAGGAAGAAGAACTGTTTATTGCTGAAGCTAACGTTTCGACCCAAATTGCAAGTCTACTTCAGGGCTATTAGTGAGGTCAAGAGTTGATAGTACCTCGTAGAGTTTCACTATTATTGTCTTTAACACTTGGCCATACTTAAAACTTATGAGTTTTATAGGATTAAAAATTAATTATAACATAAATATTATTTAAATAGACAATTATGTTATTAAATTTGTCTATTTGGAGGATCAATTTCCCTCAAGGTGAGTCAAAGTTAATTTTCTTTGCTTTCTATCATCAGTATTATTACTACAGTATTGTAACTAGTAAGCATATTTTAAAAGTTAGTTTCAGTTTGTTTTGTTTTTACTTGTGGTTATTTTTGATTTAAAAAAAAATATAAAAAGGAAATATATGGCAAAGTCAGAAGGAGATTAACTGTAGACCCAGAGAATTAATATGATTTAATATTTAATATGAAGGAGTGGTGATCAGTTAATTTATTTTTAATTATGTTCTTCCACTCCTTTTACACAGCATTTTCAAACTACTTCTTGGAATTATTTTATTTTATTGTTTCAAACGATATATATCTTATTTAAATCTAGTTTGTCTTATCAATTTCATTATTAACTTAACTTAATTATTATTCTTTTTGGAAACACCAATCAAATCAAATGCAAATATTTGAATCCCTTAGGAAAATTTTGAATTATATTTGTCTCCATATCTTTTCTTTCACTTTACAACTGATTTCGGATGTTTACAATCCACTCACACACTAAAATGCACATGTATTTTACTCTTTTTTTAATAAAAACCAAACTTACCAGATTGATTTTCAAATCTTTTTATTTCATGTAAAACTTTAATGAGTTTAGAAAGTAGAACAGTGAAGTAAACAGATAACAAAATCAGAATTTAATCAGAGTTTAATGTGAGATTTGCCGTTTGAACCTATAAACTACATATAGAACTACATTACATTAACAAAACAAGGCGTGTAAACTACATGTCTTCTGAAAAGTTAAAAATAAATAACTTACCTCTGTTAGCAGAGATATCATCTCTACAATATCCTTTGTAGGTGACTCATCTCCAACAAATTCTTCATACAAACACTTTATATGAACAAAAGCCTGAAGAAGATCTGGGTTTGTTGTAACTGCTCTAGAAGAAAAAAATAAATAAATTAACTACACATATTTTTGAATATTTAAGTAAGGACATTATTATTTAGATCAAAGTGTTTATTCATGTAGATAGTTAAATTCACATGAACATATATGCATGTTCTTCCTTCTTGCTTGTCCCAACTTGGAAATGTACTTGTAGTAAGTCTGCCTTGATCTCCCTCAAGGTCTAGTGCCCACAGGTTTAACTTCCATTAACTTTCTTGGATCCCTGTCTTGACTCATTCTGTGGGTATGCCCAAACCATTTGAGCTGATGCTTCTCCAGAGTTTCTTTCAAGGAGGCAATGTGTAGCTCCTCTTTAATAGTACTGTTCCGGATCCTATCTCTTCTTGTCCTGGAAGTTACTCGTTGGAGAAATTTCATTTCGGCAGCTGTTAAACAGCTCCAGTCTTTATCCAGGAATATCCAACTCTCAGCCCCATATAAGAGAACTGGCAAATATACGCTTTTGAATATACAGAGTTTCACGTCCTTTCCTACTTCTCTTTAGCCTACCATAGTATTGCAGATCTGGTAGTAAACATTATTTGCTTTTTTAATCCTGTTCTAGAATATAATTAACAAATAATAAAATCATATCTTCTTTTATCTACATGACCAATGGAATATTTTTAATATTCTTTGTTAATACTTTCTTTTTTCTTCTTAGGCTCTAAGTTTGTGTTCATCTAAAATATGATCAATTATTAAAACTAAAAATCTACATCTCATTATTTTGGAATAAATATATTGAAATATTTAAGAAAACCTTAATATGCAAGATTAAAAATAGTTATTCCTTTTTAATGAAAATTCTTCTTCTTCTTTGGCGCTACAACCCTGGGTGGGTTTTGGCCTCCTCAATGAGCCGCCGCCATTCAGCTCTATCTTGTGCGACCGCCTTCCAGTTCCTGATCCCAAGTAGGCTTCGAGCATCAGCTGCCACACCATCGGCCCACCTCAGCCTGGGCCTTCCAACTCTTCGGGTTCGATGTAGTGTCTCCTCAAGTACCCTCCTCGGGATTTCTTGCTCATTCATTCTGGTCAAATGGCCTGCCCAACCAAGCCTTCCTAACTTCACAAACTCAACCACAACCGGTTCACCATAAATGCCATATAGCTCCTTGTTCTTCCTTATTCTCCATTCAGTTGCATCCCTGACTGGTCCAATAACACGACGTAGAACTTTCCTTTCAAAGATCATCAGATCCCTTTCGTCGTGCTTGGAAATGGTCCAGGTCTGCGAGGCATAAGTTTATACAGGCCGAACAAGAGTCTTATAAATAATCATCTTGGTTTGCCTGCTGATGAACCTACTGCGAAAGATCTTGAGAAGGCCAAAATAGCATCTGTTGGCTGCAGTGAGGCGCTTCTTAATCTCAGCAGCCATATCATTTCCTGAAGTAACAAGTGATCCCAGGTAGGTAAATTCCTTAACCTGCTGGAATTTGTAGGATCCCACTATTAAAGGACTGTTATCACCAGCTCCGGTGTGCATGTACTGGGACTTAGTCTGGTTAATTGAAAGTCCCATAGATGACGCTGCCCTGATGAGGTTTGTGGTGGCTTCGACTAAAGCTGATCTGGACCTGGCTACTATATCTAGGTCATCGGCAAAACCAAGAACCTGCACTTGTCGGGAAAATATCGTTGCTTGAGTTTGGATTCCTGAATCCCTTACTACTTTCTCTAGTGCTAAATTAAAGAGAAGACAGGCAAGTCCATCTCCTTGCCTTAATCCTTTATCAGATGGGAACTCCCGGGAACACTCAGATTGTATCCGGACCTGGCACCTTACCTCACTCATCGTTAACTTCACAAGGCGAATCAATTTTGCGGGGATGTTCATTTCCTCTAATGCTTCGTACAATTTCCCCCTCTTAATATTGTCATTGGCACTTCTGAAGTCCACGAAAATATGGTGTGTGGGTAGCTTGTATTCATGGTTTTTTTCCAGGATGGTTCTCAAGGTGAAGATTTGATCCACCGTGGATCTGCCTCGACAAAAGCCAGCCTGATACCCTCCAATCTCCTGCTGTAAGAATGGTGTTAATCTGTTGAAGAGGATGATTGAGAAAATCTTGTAGGCACATGAAAGTAATGAAATTCCCCGATAATTAGAGCATTCCAGCTGGTCTCCTTTCTTATGTAAGGGACATATGACAGACTTACCCCATTGCCCTGGGATTCTCTCTTCTATCCATATGCTCATGATTAACTCATGTATGGTCTTGTATAGCTCCTCGCCTCCAAACTTGAAAAATTCTGCTGGTAATCCATCAGGACCTGGAGCTTTGTTATTTTTTAGTTTTGAGATTGCCTCAGCGACTTCCTCAAAATCTGGAGGTTCTATTTCCCCATACCCATCCTGGGAATCTCCGTTTTCTTTTAACTCCTCTTCCTCCTCATTCAGAAGGGATCTAAAATGCCTTGCCCAACGGTCAAGTATATCCTCCTTGAACGTGAGCAGAGTGCCATCTTCCTTCTTGCAGGCCTGTATTCTCGGTCTAAAGGATGTTCTTCCGCTATTAACCTTCTGGAAAAACTTTCTGCTCTCATTGGCATTTCGGAGAGGCTCCAACTCTTCAATTTTCTTTCTCTCAGAGGCCCGCTTCTTTTGCCTTATCAATTTTTTCTCTTCTCTTCTACTTTCTCTGTACAACTCCGTGGCTCTCCTTGTATAACGCTTGCTAACCATAGTACGGTATGCATAGTTCTTTGCGTCATTGGCTCGCTTGCAGTCCTCATCAAAGCACTCACATCTTCTCCTGGGTTCTTGCCTACCAAGAATCTCTTCAGCTGAATTTTCCATAGCTTTTCTTAGACTGTCCCAGACATCATTAACGTTTTCTGAGTCTGCAGATCTAAGTTCATCCCTAATCTTTAGGTCTAGCGTGCGCTGAAATGCTTCACAGTTATCAGACGTTTTTAACTTGTCTGTGTTCCATTTTTTGGGCACCTGAGCCACGTGGTTCCTGACCTTTGAGATTCTTGCTCTGATTCTTGCAATCACCGGGTGATGATCTGAGTCGGCATTAGCTCCTCTAAATGTTCGATTGCTAAGGAGATTAGATTGATGGCGGGCACTAATGAGGATATGGTCGATTTGGTTGGAGGTAATACCATCAGGGGATCTCCAGGTAGTTTTATGAATTCGACGCCCGGGAAAGAGAGTGCTTCCAATGACCGTATTTCTTGATGCAGCGAAGTCTATAACTCTCTTACCGTTGTCATTGCTGGTCTCATGGATACTGTGGAGGCCGATCGTTGGTCTATAGGCTTCCTCTTTACCAATCTTGGAGTTGAAATCCCCTAAACATATTTTAATATCGCTTGCAGGGCAGCCATCGTAGGCTCTCTCAAGAGAATCGTAGAAGCCGTCTTTATCTTCATCATCAGATGCTTCTGTCGGGGCATGGCAGCTAATAAGGCTGTAGTTGTAAAAAGTTCCTCTAATGCGCAATGTGCAAATGCGCTCATTGATTGGGTTAAATCCTATGACCCGATGCCTCATCCATCCTCGAACGATGAAGCCAACTCCAAAAGTGTGGTTTCTGGGATGACAGCTGTAGTAGATGGTGTGTAATTTCTTTTCTAGTATTCCGTTGCCGGTCCAGCGGATCTCCTGGATGGCGGTTATGTCCACTCGGTATTTGTCAGTTTGAGATAAGAGAACTTGAAGTCCTCTTGGTCTGTACAATGATAAAATGTTCCAGTATCCTAACTTGAAGTCCAATTGACGATTTCCATGTCTGTTACCATTAAATCTGCCGGCTTTGTCTCTTTGAGGTCTCGTGATAGTTGAGTTTAAGGAGAGCAGGTTATCAGCCCACTGCCCCCGAGTCAGGTGGAGGGGCTGCCTCCTTAGAGCGTCCTGACACACTCCCCATCCAGGGCGTCTACCTAGGAGAGGTGATCCTAGGGTGTGTACTGTTGATGACCTTGGTCTGTAGATGTGGGGTGTATGTAGTGTGCTGTATATTGTGTACTGCTTGAGTGTCAGAGTTATTGTTCCCCCAACCTGGAGTACCAGAGGCTGATTGCAGTCTGACGACTGGGCGATGGGGTCGCCAATTCCCTACGCCATTTTAATGAAAATATATTTTCATAATAAAGAAAGATATATTTTTCTTATATAAATGTCTATAATGTTTCTATATTTATATATTTCATAACACAGATCAGTAACATATACCTCCAATAAGACATTATGACGCCAGTTTCTTCTTCTATTGTAATAATAGGTGCAAGCCTCTTGGAAAATTCATATTTTAAAACTTCAATATCTGTTCGTAATACGTTTAATGATCTTCTTTCGTCCTTCTGAACTTGTCTGTCTTGTTCCAAAATCCTCTCTCTACCTCTGGAGGACATCTGCAGCAGAGTAAAATTGAAATAACTGTAGTCATAACAATATTTAATAATCAACATATTAGTTTCTTGAATCGATTGGCCTAATTTTTATTTAAATAAAGTTTTATTATGTTATTGAACAGAGTATTGTGATTTTGTAAAATAATTAATAATATAATTTGTGATTCATAATAACAATGAAACAGCAATACAGTATATAATTGCTTTAAGGCGGCCATTAATGGTCATTCCAAACTACAAAGTATGAATACTAATTTATAAATCTAGTAAAATTGTTAATTTTCATTCAAAGATTTTTATCATAGTTAAAGATAAAATTTATTTACAAGCAGTATCACAATTATACAGTCCAAGGAATTTGAATAATTATACAATTGGCTCAAGAGGGGATAGTTACTGAGAAGAGCTAGTATAATAATAATATATTTATTGAAAGAAATTGAACAAATGCCATTTGGCACATAATATGTTTGTGATCTTCTTTTACATACCTCTTCCCTAAGGATTCATGTGGAAGCATGGCTAGAGAAACCTTGCATTGAAGACACTCCTTGCATGTTCATCTCTCTGTAATAGATTCCAACTCCAGAGTCATTTTAGTCTCTGTGTCGGATTCTTTGATAATATGTCAGTATAGCAGTGTGGTGTACCCCAGTAGGTAAAATTTTATGTAATGAGAAAAATAAATTTCGCTGAGTAGTGCTATGTCTATGTTATGTTCATGTAAGTATATGGCAAGTTGGCTTCTTCATTAGTATAGGGCATTATTTGAATTTCTAAGAAGGAGTTTTAGGGATTGATTTGAAGTGGAATTACGGACTGACATTACGAATGGATGTAGTAACTAGCGTGCTAAGTAATGTGATGAGTGGATTTATGATCGATACAAAATAATTTAAGAATGGAGTAAGATATGTTTGGAATATTAGGAAATGAAATGTTTGGAATATTAGATTGTGGATGAGGCATTGGGTATTTAGGAAATTAGTTTTTGGGTGGTGTGTAATGATGCGTATAATGCGGCTTTGAGGGATCAGGTGTTATTCCCATAAATTGTATTTTGTTGAGTTCTGTATTGAGGTGTTGTGAACAATATGTTGTGTATAGAGGTGATGTATATTGAGCTGTGGTGTATTATGATGCTGTGTGTTTAGGGTCAGTGTACTGGGATGTCCGGTCAGTAAATGCAGCCTGACGTTGCGAGATGGGATCGGAGTTAGTAAGTCTCTGGTGGTAGGTGATGTGATACCTCTCGTCTTCGGACGTGCAGTCTTCTTCTCTGAAGTAGGAGATAAACTGTACATCCTCAATAATTCGTTGGATGATCTCCGCCGAAAAGCGCATAAATTGGTCACTGAACGCGAAGACATGGTTTCCGGCATTTGAGGACGTTCTTCACCACGCTTCACTCATCTTGATTTGTGTCGGCAGTCAGGTCTGGTGGCCTAACACCTCATACACTGAGTATTCCTTCTTTCATGAGATTCCTCAGTTTTGACTTTGGTATAGGCAATATTGATGATGTTAAATACATTGTTTGGAGCCAGGAGTTAGTATAAATAAAAAAATAAAAACAATGACTATAATACAGACACTCACTTCGAGAGTTTGTATCGAAATGACAGTGCTGAGTTCCAACTTCGTGAGAGCCCGCGGTACCTCGAATGGCAGACGGAAGTACCTCGCTGGAGGACCGAGGTTGCGGATAGTATTGGCGAGGCAGAGGACCACTTTCTCCAGAGTGTCCTCCGGTAATGGAATCTCCAGCTTGAAGTAGGCCAGCATCTGGAGGACGTAGTCGGCTGCCTTGTCGGCGATCGGCTGCAGCTTCGCCTTCTCCTTCGCGTACTCCTTCCTCCACAGCTCGGGGGACAGCCTGCTCCCTCAACCAACTTCTTTTCTTTAATCGTTATATAGAGTAACAAATCTGATTTATAAGTTTTATAAAAATATTTCTCGGACGCAAAAAATCAATCTTGCTTTACAAATAATAAACAATTTTTAATAACAAATAAATATAATTTTTGTTCTATACGAAGTAAGATATTCTGGCATATTTATATTTTTTTTCGAAAAATGTAAAGTAATAAATATACTTTTATCCTTCATTTTACTTCCCATTACGTTTGAAACTAAAACACTAACGATTAGTTTACAAGAGTTTTAAAAATTTCAGCAGTAAATCGTTGGTCCAGTGAAAAAATTAGCGAGAACTAGATATCCTATAAAATCGAGAAATAGCCTAGAGAATAGAAATAGAAGTAGCCTCCACTCGCTGGCAAGAGAACCGGGCATCATGAGAACCATCCTCATCCTCACCGGGAGGGTTGGATGGGCTGGGCATGTCGCCAGGATGAATGAACAAAGCGATGATGATGGATCAACTGTATAGATCGAGAGGCATGGGGAGACATATACTTCGGTGGAGAGACGAAATCGTGGAGGACTCTAATATTATACATGGCGAGCGGTATTGGATCGCGGCGAACACTGGTTGAGGAGGTCCTGACTAAATAACTGGATTGTTGTGCCACTGATAATGATGATGTTGATATCTTAATGAAATCAAGGTTAAAAAAGAAAAAAAAATATTACGGAAAGTTTTTTTTTTTTTAGAGAGAAGAAAACACTTTATTGAAGCATTACAATCTGCCTGTTGTGGACAATAAGTAATGGTGCTATGCAGCTTACAATCATTCCATAAAAAAATCAATGATATAAACGAAATAAATGCATAAATAAATATATACAAGCGAAAAAAATATATACAAAAATAAAGTAAAAAAAAAAAAATATATATATATATATAATAAAAAAAAATATAATAATAAATAAAACATAAAAGAAATATACTGTACACATTCATACTCTATTTACAATTTGCCTGGGGTCCCCGAACTGAGCTTCTTCCTCATGAATGAGGGCAAAGCATTAGTCCGGGGGGCCCCAGCCCCCTTTCCCAGCCGCGTCACTGGCATTAAACGCCAATGGAAGCTGGTTAAGGGCGCTTCACACACACACACACACACACACACACACACACACACACACACACACACAGGTCGTGAGTGGAGAATCTGGCCAGTGCCAGTACTCCAAATAACATTATTATATCAGGTCTCGAGGCCATTGCCGGTTTAGGCGGCGGGGTGGGTTATATGGATGTGTGGAACTGGATAATGTTTGAGCCAGGGGGTTGGGATGACAGGCAAGGTTTTGGTGAAAGTTTGAAAATTTAGTAGGGATGAGATCGAGGACGAAAGGAATGTTGAGATCATTATGGAGGGTTTTGTTGGAGACATAATAAGGAGCATTGACAATAGTTCTCAGGACTTTGGATTGAAAGGATTGAATGCGTCTGATATTCGATTTTTTCGCGGTCCCCCACAGTTCCAGTCCATAGGTCCAAATAGGTTTGATGATGGTCTTGTATATTAGTAGTTTATTGTCTATTGAAAGATGGGAGGTCCTACATAGTAATCTGTATAGTTGGCTGAATCGTCTGTGAAGTTCTTGTCTTTTGAGTCTGGTATGAGGATTTCATGTAAGTCTTTTGTCTAGGAGAAAGCCAAGGTATCGTACTGTGTCGGAAATGGGTAGGACGGTTTCATTGAATTGGACAGAAGGACATGTTCCCCGGCGAAGTGTAAAAGTCACGTGTTTGCATTTTTCCTCGTTGACTTTGATCCGCCATTGGTTACACCAAATTTCAATGAGTGAAAGGTGCCTTTGGAGGTTCGAGGAAGCCATTTCGGGATCTGGATGAGATGATAGGATGGCTGTGTCGTATGCGAACGTTGCAAGGAAGGTTTCAGGAGTAGTTGGGATATCAGTGGTGTACAATATGTATAGGATAGGACCCAAGACGCTGCCCTGGGGGACTCCAGCTTGAATTGGGTAAAGATTGGTGTATTCGTTACCACAGCGTACTTGGAAGTAACGATCAGAGAGGTAGGATCGAAGGACTAGGAATAAGGATTGAGGTAACTGGGTTTTGAGCTTGAACAACAAACCGGCATGCCATACCCGGTCGAAAGCTTGTGCTACGTCCAGAAATGCGTCTGTGCAGTATTGTTTGTTTTCAAGAGCAGAGGATATGTGATCGACAACTCGGAGACCCTGCTGGACCGTCGAGTGCCTGGGACGGAACCTAAACTGGTGTGAAGGAATATCATTGGATTCAATTAGGATACGTTTCAGGAGGATTTTTTCGAAAATTTTGGAAAGAATAGGAAGCAGGCTGATGGGTCGGTGTGATGATGTGGCATTGGGTGGCTTGCCAGGTTTAGGGAATAGGATGATGACGGAGTGTTTCCACAGCAAAGGGAAGTGAGTTGTACGAAGGATACAGTTATATAGGTAGGCTAGGAAAATAATCCCTTTTTGAGGAAGATGTTGAAGGATCTGGGTGGTTAGAAGGTCATGTCCAGGAGATTTGTTGACTTTTAACTTTTGTAAGAGGAATTTGACCTCAGAGGGATCTACCGCTTTAGGAGGTAAGGATAGAGGGATGGGTGAAGAGAGGAATTCATGAATATTGGAAATGTGCGTAGAGTGGATATCAGGATGTGGGATAAATGTATTTGAAAGGTGTTTGGCAAATTCTTCTGCTTTGTCCTCATCTGATGCAGCCCAAGAGCCGTCTTCACGTCGGAGGGGGTGGGAAATAGAGTGATATTTGAGGATTTTTTTGGTGGCATTCCAAAGCAGATAGTGTGGAAAGGTAGGATTCGGATCTATAGGTTGTCAGGTTCTTTTTGACTAATTTGATGAAGTAGTTATACCGTCTCCGATCGTGGGGATGCCTGGTTCTTTGCCAAAGGGACCGGTAACGGCGTTTGATAAGGATAAGATCTCTAAGATCTTGCGGTAATGGATTTTTCTTACGGATTTTGAAGGAAGGACGGGGTGAAGATGCAGTCCAAACTGCTTGCTGGATCAAATTGGTAAAGGAATAGACGGCGTCATCCAACTCCTGAGGTGTTTTTAGGGAAACTCTGAGGTCAATGGTGTTGGATACAAGCTGGTGAAATAGGTTCCAGTCAACTGGTCCCCTAATAAATGATGGCGGAGAAAGTTTGGATATTGGGACTATAGAAAGGGTCAAAGGATCAAAGGACTGTGATCTGAGTACAGGTCATCAAGGCGTTCTATGGAGTAGTTTAGGGGAGCTAAGCCAGCATGGATGAAAAAGTCAAGGAGATCAGGATTTCGGTTTGGGTCAGTGGGCCAATATGTAGGGGTGCCTGGAGAAATAAAACTGGAATTTTGGGAGTTAAGTGCAGAGAGGAGGATGCGACCTCGGGTATTAGTAGTTCTTGAGCCCCATTGTTGGTGTTTCGCATTAAAGTCTGCACCTAAAAGGAAATGAATCCCTAAGGAGTTTAGGAGAGAGCTGAATTGGGAATGAGAAATGGATTTATTGGGAGGGCAGTACACTAATGCTAAGGTGAGAGGAAAGGAAAAGGTTTTGATTGTAATAGCTGCAGCCTGAAGGATATCGTTAGATTGGAGTGGAAATGAGTGTTGGGAGAGGGATTGATGGACAATGACAGCCGTACCACCGTGAGCTTTTCCATCAGGATGGTCGGTCCGGTAGGTGTGGTACTGTGTTATGTTGAGCTTCCGTTTACTGGTCAGTCTAGTTTCTGTAATTAAGGCTACATACATTTTTTTTATCATACAGTAAGGATGTTAGTTCGTCAGTGTGGTTTCGAATACCATTCGCATTCCAAAGGAGAATGGATAAGGTGGATGTCATTTAAGAATTTTGTTGGACAGGAAAGAGATGGGAAACAAGATTTGTTAGGAGAGATATTAGTGGTGTGACCATGGATTTGAACTCGGAGAGGAATGATGTGAGTAGTGTTGTGAGATCAGTAGCATTTGAAGGAGGGGAGATATGAGGGATTTGATGCGGGGTATTTGGATTTTGATTCACGGAATATACTAGTTGTTGGGGCTGGTTTATTGGTTGTAGAGAATTGATTTGTAGTTTAGAGAGAGGTTTGGGGGGTTCGGGTTGTAGCGTGGCCCCGAGACTGTTTGTTTGTTGACCACCTGACATTTCGGCGTAGGAATCAGCTCCATCTACAATTTTAGAAGGCTGTCTTCTTGAGGTCCTCACTTCGTCGCTGGGTCGACGTGCTGCCAGAACTTGAGATTTTATCTTCTTGTAGGTTTGGCAACCTTTATAATTGGCTGGATGCCCTTGAAGACATAGTGCGCAGACAGCTGGTGTTTCTCTCGGCTTGACGCATTCTTCAGTTTTATGCGGTTCTCCCCATTTGACGCATCTTGGGGTATGATGGCAGTAGTGCCTAGTGTGCCCGTATGCCTGGCAGTTATGGCATTGCACGATGTCTTTCTTTGGGTATGGTTTCTCGATTTGAACCTGGTATATTATAGTCTACTTACATCATAGATTTTTTCTACTCCGGGTGCTGGTTCTAAATCTATGAAGAAGAGAGGCAATGGAATTTTGTACTATTTTAGTACTATTTTGGGAAGCGGGGTAAATTATTGTTAAGGGCGCAATCTACTTTTCGAAAGATCGGCTCTGGTAGATAAATTATTTATTATGTTATAAAACCTTTTATTTGTTGAAAACCTGGCATTTGAGCGTGGTCTTGAATAAATCGCCTCCTTGCACAAAAGTTGGCTTAAAAATATTATAGCCATTACCAAGTACTGAAGGGTCTTTCATTGATCGTCGTTTTTTTCTTTTAATAAAGTGAAAATTTTATTCTATCACCCCAAAATTTTTCGTTCATCTATCGTATGTCGTATTACAGCTGGAGAAGGGGTAAAGTAAAAGGCGCATGACAGAGCAGCCAAGGCCAATATGGCGGCGCCCAGTCAGCTGATCGTTAAATATTAATGTTTACTATTAACAAATCTCTTCAAAGACTATCAAATCCTTTTATCAATGTGTATTAATTTTAACTTTGAGTGCTTGAATTGATTTTAACTTATTTGATATGAATATTTGATGAAGTATTTTAATTTTTATCCGGTTCATTCAATATATTTAATTTTATTTAGGCCTTCAGTCATCTTCAAAATATTTAAATATATGCTATTAATTATAAATATAGCGTCAGAAATGCAAGCGGCTAAAATCGGGCGCCAGTTCTAATCAAGGCACGAGCGGCAGTGATCCGAGTACGAGTCGAGAGATACAAGGATTTACTTATTTTAGTTACCATAATTTCGATCGGGTATGGTATGCCGATTTGCTGTTCAAGCTCAAAACCCAGTTACCTCAATCCTTCTTCCTAGTCCTTCTATCCTACCTCTCTGATCGCTACTTCCAAGTGCGCTGTGGTAACGAATACTCCAATCTTTACCCCCAATTCAAGCTGGAGTCCCCCAGGGCAGCGTCTTGGGTCCTATCCTATACATATTGTACACCACTGATATCCCAACTACTCCTGAAACCTTCCTTGCAACGTCCGCAGACGACACAGCCATCCTATCATCTCATCCAGATCCTGAAATGGCTTCCTCGAACCTCCAAAGGAACCTTTCTCTCATTGAAATTTGGTGTAACCAATGGCGGATCAAAGTCAACGAGGAAAAATGCAAACACGTGACTTTTACACTTCGCCGGGGAACATGTCCTTCTGTCCAATTCCATGAAACCGTCCTACCTATTTCCGACACAGTATAATACCTTGGCTTCTTCCTAGACAAAAGACTTACATGGAATCCTCATACCAGATTCAAAAGACAAGAACTTAACAAACGATTCAGCCAACTATACAAATTGCTATGTAGGGCCTCCCATCTTTCAATAGACAATAAACTACTAATATTCAAGACGATCATCAAACCTATCTGAACCTATGGACTGGAACTGTGGGGGACCGCGAAAAAATCGAATATCAGACGCATTCAATCCTTTCAATCCAAAGTCCTGAGAACTATTGTCAACGCTCCTTATTATGTCTCCAACTAAACCCTCCATAATGATTTCAACATTCCTGTCGTCCTAGACCTCATCAATACTAAATTCTCAAACTTTCACTAAAATCGTGCCTGTCATCCCAATACCCTGGCTTAGTCATTATCCAGTTCCACACATCTATACAATCCACCCCGCCGTCTAAACCGGCAATGGCCTTGTTGTAATAATGTTATTGGAGTACTGGCACTGGCCAGATTCTCCACTCACTACCTGTGTGTTTTGAAGCGCTTTGGATGATTCATAAAAGATTCTAGTAAAGGCCCAATCGAGGGTTGTCGAATTCGCTTAATGTTTATTTCGTAAAGTTTGAACAAATTGAATCGTGTATGTTAAATATTTCTGAGTATTATTAATAACGTTGTGACACTCTTGTTGTTATATTGTATTATTGATAATGTTGCAATACTGTTCTGATTGTACTGTATTATAGATACTGTTGTTGTTGCAATATATTCTTGATACTGTTGTGATAATAGCGTGTATACTCACTCGTCTAGAGTTATCTTGCAAATCCTCCTGTAGCTGAGGACCTTGTCCATTTGGAACAAGCAGTCCTTGATGTTATCCAGCGTCCCATTGGCTATCACGATTTGGATCGCCTTCACTTCGACCAGTTTCGCCAATTTCACTGTAATATCCGTAACGGCATCCATTTCATTCCTGTTTTTTTCCAAAAATTCAGTGAAGACGTCTAGCATTTTAGCATGCTCATTTCTTATCTGTAATAAAACCAAAGAAGAAAATTTTTTTTTTTTACTTTATTAGAACAACATTAATGACATTAATTATTAATTAGATATTAGCCATTCAAATTACGAAACATAACAACATGCATTTTGTTACTATGTTTCTTAAAAATAATGGCTAAGAATATATTGGCAAAAAGAAAATCATAGTAAATTTTATGATTATTTTTGTAACAAAAGTTCCAAATTATTTCTCTTTTTTTTATTACGTTTATGCCTTTTTTGACGCATAATTTATTGGAATGGTTATAACTTTCTAAAATTCTTACAAGCTTGTATATATGTATATTAGGGTGTCCCAAAAAAATTAAAGTGATATTTTTTTAACGCATACCCTCTAATTTTTTTTAATGGTCTCAAATCATTTAAAAATAAAGTTTCAGGAACAGGATCACGACAACCCGTGCCGACTTGCATCGAAATGTGTCTGTACTTGCACAGTATTAGGAGATGGAAATCTCGCATTGATTGCTTGTTATTACTTGCTTGTTTTATTAGTAAACGCATTACTTTTGAGTAGTCAACATGTCAGTGGAGTTACGAAGTTCCAAAAAGGAGATATTTTTAATAGGGGAAGTAAAACATCAAATTACTGGTACGAAACTTCTCTCTAATGAACAAGTACTAGCAGTTCTGTTCTACAATATTCGTGAAGTGAATTTAAGTATCAATGAAAGTGCAAATCTTACTATTCGTGAGTGCATTATTTACTGGGAAAAGGCACGTATACCGGCTAAATCAATACCTAACTGTGTTAAGAAACTAGGTGCATTATACCAAGTTTGGAGAGATATGCAAAAAAATGCGAAAAAAAACAAGAAGTGTTTGAACAGCGCCGACAAGAGTTTCTTTCCAACATTAACAATTTGTTTGACATTGCTCATGCCAATGTGCTTCAGCTAATTAAAATAAACGAAGATAGGATTTTCTTGCAGCGCCAAAGAGAACCAGGTCGGCCTGGTCACTTAGCCGGAGTGGACAAAAAACTAACAGAAAAAGAAGAAAAGAAGCCTTAGAAACATTGAGGAGGAAAAGCGACGTGCTAAATATTTTTCATCGTTAGCTCCATCGACATCATCTTACGAACCACTAAAAGATAACTCATCTTCTGATTCTCAAATAATAGATTTACAAGAAAATAAGCCTAGTCCAAGTGGTCCTTCCTCTGAGCCAGATAAAACTTGTATGCGGACAAAATTCATAACTCCGAAGTTAGTTGCCGCATTAGATATGTGTCAGTTAAGTGTAAGAGATTCTGTATTTATAATTGAAGCTACTATTGAAGCAGTAGGGCATAATACGGACGAATTTGCTATAAGCAAGTCTTCAATCCATAGAATTTGAACAGAAATGCGAAGAGAAGCGGACTGAAGCTATAAACGTTAATTTCCATAACAAGGTACCGGATACGGTAACTGTCCACTAGGATGACAAACTGTTGCCGGCTCTAGATCCGCGTAAATCTAAAGAAGAATGCCTACCGATAGTTGTTTCCTATGACAATAACGAACAACTTATTGCTGTATCAAAATTGGGCAACTCATCAGGAGGCGAACAGGCACAGGCAGTACAAGAAAAACATCGATGACTTCGTCTCTGTCAAAAGCAAGTTCTTATTTAATCGACTCAAAATTGATGACAGTTTTCTGAACAAGAGCCCTTCCTCATGGTCAACTGATAATTCGTTCAAACAAGCTAAAAAGAAGCTTCTGACACTGAAAGCAGTTAATGATAAGGCAGAAAGAGCGGTTAAATTAATGCAAGTCTTTCATGGTTTAATCACTGTTGAAGAGGAGCAAAAGCAATTTTTATTATGGTGCGTATATCCTGACTGTAAAAAACTAACTTTGAAAAGAAAATTTCATGATAAATTTGTCTTTTACAATAAATAAATATTAAATAATATTATAATTATATTATGTGTTTAATTTACTGAATTTGAACAATCTTCCTACATAACAGCTTCCACACTAACTTTTATATTTAAACTTTGGCGTCATGTCAGCTCAGTTTATCGTTATCCGATTGCAATAATATTTAATATTCAAGGTTTTGGATTGAAATGAAAAAAATTTAGAGGGTATGCGTTTCGAAATTCGAAAAAAAATGTTCACCCCTTGTAACCTGGGACACCCTAATGTATATATATATATATATATATATATATATATATATATATATATATATATATATATAAGGCATAAACTGGTTGGAAATTTAAAAAGAATGGAAGAAACACCGATTACAAAGAAGATTTTTAATTACGTTAACAAACTGAAGAAAGCAGTAGGATGGATAGAAGCAGTGAAGGAAGATGCCAACAAAATAGGTGATACAGAGAAATAATATGTGACAAGCCTTATGCTACTGATAACCGCTTTAGGCTACTGATCGAAAACGCAACCTATGAAGAAGATAAGCCTAAGCCTTGACCGAAGAGAGTGTGATCAGATGATGAGGGACGAGCAGTCGAAGAGAAAATGAAGAAGTACAGGGAAGAGAGGAAGAAAAAGAAACGCCATAAGTCTTGAGTTATGGGCGGTCCGTAGATGGCTAAATTCATAGATAAAAATTGGTAAAATTCATTACCCAAAGGCATCTGTGGCTAGACTCTATTTACCCAGAAAAGAAGGTGGCCGTGAGCTAATTTCAATGGAAGATTCCTGCAGAAAGCAAATAAAATAAAATAAAAATTAAAGAAGGAATACTTTATGACAAATAAATCGTCAATAATCAGCAAGGTGAGAAAATTACACTGCCCTTAATCTGAAAACCCTATCCTCCATAATATTCCTGATGAGTATCACTAAGAGACGATTTGGAAGGAGAAGAAACTGCATGGCAGATTTTACCATCAGCTGCATCAGCCTGAGATTGGCAGTGAACTCTCAGTTGAATGGTTAAACATAAGGAAGCTATTTGGAAAGACTGGAGGGTTTACCGTAGCCATACAGGACCAGATAATTGCTACTAGAGCCTACAGAGAGCGCATTCTTAAGGAGAACCTGATGACGGATAAATGTCGCCCCTGTTCGAAAACTCATGACTCTATATATACTTTTAGAAAATAATGAATTAAAAATTTACTGGGATGAGAAAATAATCACGGACTACAGGGTAATATATAATCGTCCGGATATTTTGTTGATCCGTAAAGCGAATAAAATTGGTTGAATCATAGAAATAGCAGTCCCATGTGATGTGATGCAAACTTAATGAACATCAGAGCCGAAAAAAAATATGAAATACCAAGAACTGTCTATTGAGTTAAAATCACTTTATCATTTGGAGAAAGTGCTCAAATTCCAATAGTCATTTCCTCGAATGGTCTAATATTTAAAAGCACAAGGAAGAATACAGAAGACCTTGGCCTCCATTTAGAAAAATTAAAATTGTCACAAAAAGCAGTTCTGCTGGACACCTACAGCATTGTTAGAAAATTCTTAAATCTGTAAAACATTTACACTTCCCTTGAATTTTGAATTCCGGGATGTGAATTTGGTTTCAGAGAAATCTGTGATTAAAATAAATAATAATAGTGAGGAACTATTTATGTCAAATCACAGTACAGATCTTCAGAACTTAATAATTAATAATTAGAAAAAACAACAAAATAATTTGAATAAACAAGGTATCAAAAGATATATAATCTGTATAAATAAAAATGAATCACCAAATGTGTTGCTAACCGAAAAACTCGAGAAGGGCTCGACCAATTCGGCTAATTTTTTATGTTCATATTTTTTTAAGGCACAAAGATTCTGATGGAGAGAAAAAATGTAAACGAGTTTTCTCAAATTTGTTTTCGCTCTTATTTTAATTTTTCAATTATTGTTTACAGTGATTTTTATTGGTAAAAAATGGTGTTATTTTACTTAATGAAGATCTGTAATCGTAAGTATATAATATAACAAGTGATATAATTTATACAAATTATAAAACCAAGTCCTCTGCCGCGTCTGTCTGTCTGTTCACCGTAAACTAAGTAACTATTGCACGGTATTTCATGTGGTTTTTACCAATAAATAGAGTGATTCGCGAGAAAAATTTTGGTATATAATTCGTCAAGGTTTTGTGTAAACTGCTTGGAAATTGACGGTAATTGTTGGAAGTGTAGGAAAAAGTATAGCCTCCAGGGAGGTTTCATCGAAGACGCTGCCTAATCTCATCGACATATAACGAAAAAATGCATGGCGCTATATTCCTCTTTTATAGATCTACAAAAAAATAAGAGTTAGCATATATCCATCTTTTAAGGATAGCTTACTTTACCTATTTTATCTTCTAATTTGAAACGTATCTTCTAAAAAATTGTAATGTACAATGCGAATACAGAATTGACTTACTCGGATGAGGTAATAAAGTTCTCTCAGTTTTCTCTCCTCGTTCATTAATAACACTTCTTCATTTATTGCATGACTCAGCCTCAACAGATATATAATAACTCATATATAACAAATCATTATAGCATGTATTATAATGCAATTGGGAAAAACCACAATGCAAAGCCTTATGTTTCAAATCTAGTAATACACACACTTACCAGTCGATGTTTCGTCTATTCAGGCATTATCAAGACACAAAAACAAAAAAGGGTTATGTGAATCACATCTCGAAGAAAAAGGTGCAATACATCCCAACGATCAACAGCCCAAACAGGCTCCAAACATGAGACAGCACCCCACCACCAAGACGTTCAACATACAACTCTATATATAACATATAAACTAAAACTACATATAAACTAAAACTACCACACAAATAACGAGATCTCTAGGGGGGACCACGGCCCTACTCAAATCCGCCATTGTACCAATGACGCTCGTTCACGGCCGATGAACCGACGAGTCCGTACTTGTTGGTATTTCTCGCCAGTCTGTCGGCGTCTATAGCGCAAATTGAGCACATTTATAGTTTGAATTCATAATTCTGTTGTGTTTGAATGTTGTTATCTACCCAAACAACCATGTATATCGAAAAATTAATTAGTTGTGTCTATAATACCACCAACCCTGTGGGATAAACATTAAAACAATTACAATAATCGTCATGTTGCGAAACGGTTATGTAAGCTGCATCGGAAATGGATATAGCAGTTTCAAACATTAAAAAAAAATGGTGGAACTTAAGGGACCAATTTCGAATTTTCTAAAGATACATTTCTTCGAATTCCTCTATTTTAAAAATGCGTATTCACTTTGTTGAGCCGGAAAATCAAGTACAGAAGACCGACAACGCCCAGTATAGGCAACAGTGTGAGCACACGTCCGTTTAATTATATGGGAAAATATTAAATATTAGAAAGTTAAAACTTTCAATTCATTCAAGTGACAACCTGCGGAATAATTACCTAATAACTATTTATTAAAACTTAGATTCTGAGTCCGTTTAAACCATACTTGTTTTTTTATTCATTTAACGTCAATCAATCTCACGTGAGAGATTACTTTTTGTTACATTAGTACTTGAAATTACCACAGTTTACTAAATTGTCAGGCTACACCAACTTAATATCCCAGCCTGGGAAGGTTGAGATTTTTCCCGTGGGGCACGGCACAGTGATCCATTCCGCTAATCTAGATGACCAAAAGTAAAAAATTAATGGAGATTAAAATAATCGAAATCGTTATTTATCGTTTATATCGTTTATTATATTATTAAGTTGTAGACAACATCTTTGGTTGGCATTTGTGGGATCAAAGTATACATTTACTCGGTAGGTAAACAATAAACAGTTCCACTTCTCACGTGCCAGTCCAACTCGAACCTTGATAATAACAAGCCGATTAAAATATTTGCTCGAAAAAATTGATCCAATGGCCTCGTGACTTGAAAGTAAGTAAAATATTATAATTAATTCCCGATCAGCTCCATTTAAGTGACATTTAATCAGAACTATGAATACAGCAAATTAGTGAATTTACTTGACTAAAACATTACACAAGATCTCAACATACCTCTAATGGCTGACACAATCCAGAACAACTACAAAAAATTTCATGACTCACTTGCTGGACATCCAAACTTACTGGTACAAACATTACTGACAGACACATTACCACATTATCCGAAAAGGAGACTGAAACGTCTCTGGAGCAGGGATCTACAACAATAAGATGAACCACGCTAGGAGTGCCTTCAATGGGAGATTTCTCCATACACGCTTTCAAGAGAATCCCTTAGGGGAGGTTTTCCGAAGAACACCAAAAATACAAAATGTGCCAAATGGCATTTGTATGATTTCTTAAATAAATATTTTTATTATTATTATTATTATTATTTACTTGACTTAAAAAAGCAATCTTTGTATCACTTTGGATCAATGAGTTTTATGTCAATATCCTTTTTTCAACATCCTATTGATTAGAAAATGTCGTTTATAGCTGCAACTATTTGCAACTCTTTACACAATTAATTATTCTTGATTTTAGAACTTTTGCAGCCTAGAAAGATGCTTTTTTTAAGCATAAATAAACTTCAAATCCCCACATAGATGTAGTTCATACAAAGAATTATGTTACCTTAGCTATTATTGGTGAATCAACATACTCACCTGATCTGGAAAGTCTTTTTCAACCTGGATATGTACTCCTCTTTGTTGAAGAACGGTTCCTCAATCGGGCTTCCAACTATCGTCTTGAAATAATCGGGAGCTATTGCGGTGATTGTCCTTAGTGGTTGATCCTCCTGTCAAATTTTAAAATAAACTATTAAATTATACAAATTAAAAAAAAAATTATACAAGTAAGTCTGAGTATCCATAAGAAAGTATATAACTGGATTTTATCAGAACCATTAATAATTGTATGAGGCTGTTTGGTATATGATTAACCATATACTATATTTATAACTACATATACTAACTCACATCTGGTATATAGATCCTGTCGTTGATCCCGATGACTGGTTTATCCCTCCTGCTAGGCCTGAGGTATTGAGGTAAGGCGTTAATGCGGTCCAAATGAACCTTCTCATACTTTCGCCTCTGAGAATCAATGGTGTAAGGAGAGCATTCTTTCTCCAACGATCTAGGGCAGATAACCTAAAAATAAATACACCAATTTTAGAATTGATAAAATCACAGGCAAATATATTCTTATCGAAATAGTGTTTCATCATCTTATAGGCTTTGGAAAAAAGTCAATCATAATGAAATACTCGATAATAATATTGTTACCATGTAATAATAATGTGCATAACAAAACCAGACGCTCAATACACACACACATAGATGATTCTACATCCCTCGTAGGGACAAGGCCTCCCGCAACATCAACCGCCAGTCATCTCTGTTCATAGCTCCTGCTCTCCAGTTACGGATGCTTAAGATGGTCCGAATCAACACCATCCGCCCATCGGAGCCTCGGTCTCCCAACCCTTCTTGTTCCATGCACTTTTTCTTGAAAACGTTTTTTAGAGAATTCATCTGTTCCCATATGTGCGATGTGTCCTGCCCATCGTAGCCTGTTCACCTTTATAAATCTGGTAATGTAGGCATCTTTATATAGTCCGGTTATTTCTAAGTTCGACCGTTGCCTCCATGTGCTATTGTGGAATACTGCTCCATAGATTCTCATGATAGCGATCTCTTGTGCTTTTGTGAGTCCAACATTCTGAAGCATATGTTGGGACAGATCTTATCAGGGTTTTATATATTCTTATCTTTGTGGTCCGGAATAAAGCATTGCCTTTGAGGTGCTTTTGCAACCCAAAAAAACATATATTTGCCGCCATTATTCTTCTTTGGATTTCCGGTTCATTTCATTGTTGGCATTTATGCTTTTATTCTGGGTACCTAGATATACAAACTCGTTCAAGTTTTGGATGGTGTAGTTTCCTACTTTGATGGTTGTTTCTCTGTGTTCTTGCTCATTTCTTTGCCTCGCTCACATGTATTTTGTTTTGGATTCGTTGATGCTCAGTATGAAACCAACCATCTATGCATCCACACCATCTGCCAAAAAAAAATATGAACTCAGGAGATTTATCAAGACAAATAAATCTTAATGGTGCAAAAACACAATTGGGATATGGTCGGATAAAAAGAAGTTGTCTTGTCATGTCCCTTAACGTCCTAAGACCTTTACATTACTGATAGAGCTCATCCTATAACGTTGACATCTAAGGGTCAAGTCATGCGAGGGGTCAAGTATTAAAATAAAATATTTGGAATAGCAAAATCGTTAATATTTTGAGATATTTGGGTGCATATATTACAAGCACGAGGGGTAGAAACTAATGAGAATTTATGAAACACGTAATGAAGTACACAAAGTACTCAGTCGTTTTTGAGGCGCTTGGTGTCTTAGCTACCCTACAACAAAAACCATTTATAAATAAGTGGTTATAGGTATCTTCGGGTACCAGACCCCTGGTAGAAACCAGAATGGAGAAACTTACAGTTCTCACGGAGCATTAGAGTGAAACTATTTAAACTTGGAAAAGAAACCGATCCCTTATCCCACAGTTAAGGTTTATCTATTAAGTCTTCGCAGTCTGCATCATCTATAAGGCAATGAGCTTCAAACTGCTGAAGGAGACAGATTCTCCAGACTTTCAACCTGAGAGCGATTTTGCTCCCGCACTTTCAGAACTTTGTGTAAGGCTGGAATAAGATAGTGGGTTCAACGCATTTTTTGGGGAGGGGGGGGTGGAGACAAGGAGATGAAAGAGGGAGATGACTGGACAGGAGGTGAAGAAGATGAAGAAGAAACTAAGTAATGAAGAGTAGGCTGTATACTAGTGGCAATATTATGGTGCTTGTAACATTGTGTTATTTGGAATGCACAAAACCATTGTTCTCCAGATATCCATATTGCCTATAACAGACACGGTTGGGTGGCATATAAAAAAACAAAAACGATATAATATTTTATAATCATAATTTTGAAATTGTGTCCAATTACACTATCAGAATTATTACTGCATTGATTTGATATTAATTAAAGTTATCATAGCTGTAACCTAAGCAATTAACATTTAAAATTATGGTAAGGCCCCAACCTCATATGAAAAGTATTCGGTAGAGCTATGTATGTATCTTAAACAAATGTCTGGATTTTTGTTAAATATAATTAATATTTTCCTATATTAATTGCTTATTCCTTGTAATAACTGTTGATGAACAATATCTGAGTGACCTTCCTGCCGCTGGTGAAGTAGTAACTTATTGGTTTCTTGTAGCTGGTCTGGTGCATCATCTTGTCCTGGAGGCTGGCCGCGGCGATCCTGTTGGGTTCCCTTCTCGGCCGCAAGCTCTTCAGGTAGTCCACCAGCTCCTTTTTCATCCTCTTCATCGAATCTTCGGTATCCATCTTTCTAGATTGCATTTATCGAAAGGCAGATTAGTTTATTATATTTTAGAGAAGAGGGGTATTCATATGAGAGATCAAAAGTAACTATTATTAGTATTTGTTGAATAATATTAGTAGGCCTTATATATATATATATATATGTGAGGAAGAAGATGGTCCGGGTGGAGGTAAAAGAAGATTTCTTGTAAGAAGAACTGTTTATTTTTAAAGCCACATTGCAGGTCTTCTTCTTCTGGGCTAAATATACAAGATGCATATAAATTAAAATAATATATGGTAAAGAATAACAGAATGTGTAGTATATTGACAGATTAATAGGTACTTTTCCGTAAGCCGGGCGCATCGAAATGTCACCAAATAATGTAGTATTATACAGGGACCATGTGTTCCTATTTTCTTAATTCATTCAAAAGCACGAAAAAGATGCCGTCTCTTTTTTTCAAGAGAAACGTATGTTGGCAAAGAATACAACATGCGATCAGAATCATGAAATGTCTGGATCCGCCCTTGACCAGAAGGAATAGTTATAGAGAAGTATCGAATAAGAGATAAGGGGTATTACTTCATGTAAGGAGGTGGGTGACTTACCCTGGACTACGCTTAACCGTTAGGCTTTCCCCCAATTAAGAGTAACCACTTTACAGAGGTTGTATGAGCCCGGGGACCCCGTAGCAATTAAGAATATAAATATTTTATACCATATCTGGATTTGAATCCGGGGCCTTCAGTGCGCTGCATTCTGAGCTACCACATTCTGAGCTACCACATTCTGAGCTAACACATTCTGAGCTACCACATTCTGAGCTGCCACATTCTAAGCTGCCACATTCTGAGCTACCACATTCCCCCATAGAAACTATGCTATAAAATAATTAAAATTTGATAGATCGTTTGAACTAAAATTTAATTGGCTCTTAAACCATAACTACAAAAGAATATTTTTCTTGTTTGTTTTAACACTAACTGAATGAGTTCCTTTAATTATCAAAACCAAGAAAAATCTTAATCCTAATCAAGACTTCAACTAAAAACTCTGGAATCGCCCTTACTGGTAGAACTCGTTAGCATAAGCACAATTTAGAGGCATAAATTACAAACACAAGACGTACAAGTAAAAAAATGGTACTTTTCCGTTAGCCGAGCGCAATCGAAAAATTACCAAATAATGTAGAATTCCACCAAATTTCTTACAATCATAAGAGGAATGTTCGTTTAGGACCATGCGGTCTATTATCTGAATTCATTGAATACAAAGCACTTTTTGCCTTTCTTTTTAATTTTTGTAAAAGAAAAAAATATATGTAAATTTGTGATTTAGCTAGGACTGAAAAAATGCAGTTTCTTTTTTATCAAGAGAAAGCTATATTGGCAAAGAATGCAACATACAATCAGAATCATGAAATGAAACGGTCTTTTTGTGACGAAGTGCGTTGGCGGTGCAGTCTTTCATCATGCAGCACGAAGAAGAGCTCTCGCAATAGTACGTGGTTCTAATCGCAAAGATTGAGTTTTCAAACATTTAAAGATTTTTTTACAGCTTGAGCGAAGAGATGACATCAGTCAAATGGTGTGAAAAACTGCTGGATATGGATCACAATAGAGTTGTATATTTGAATTTAGAGAAGATTGTGTTGAAAATAGGACACTGCATCTTTTTCAGTTCTAGCTAAATCCCAAATTTTCATCCTTCTTTTATAAAAGTTCAGACTGAAGAAGGGAAAACGTGGTTTGTTTTGAATAAATTCAGAAAATAGAACATGGCCAGATACAATTGCGCCCGGCTAACGGAAAAGTACCAACAAATTTAAATTAAAAATTGAAGAAAAATGTAAATAAATATGTAATGCTAATTAAAGTTTATGTCTAATGAATCCATAGTGAAATATTTCGGATTGAATGGTTAAAGCAAATTTGGAGTTTATTTTGGTGTGAACAAGTAATATAGAATATGTCAACATTGGATTTTTAGTAATTTAATCAACTACAAGATGTACAAAAAACAAACGGGCAAGGTAATACGTTTAATAATACGTTTCTAAGCTTGAAAATTCGTTTATTTTGACAATACCTGAAAAGTAAATTTAATAACGGGTGACTATGAGTTTTTTGAACCTTGAAGTATTTCATATTTTCCTAATTTAATATAATGACCTTTTGAATCGGTCGTCAACATATATCTCCTTGTGTTCTAATTAACAAATAATACTAAACATCCTTAGCTCACCTTTGTTCCGATTTCTGGTTTATATTCTGATCAAACAAGTCTTACTGAATGTAATGCGAAGTCTATCTCCGATAAAGAGAAAAAATGGTTAGGTGTAACATATCTCTTTGGCATAAAATAAAAAATATTATTTTACACATGTGAAAAAATAACTCACATGGAATCTCTAGTGAGCTGAAGGGCCTTCTGAGACTTTTTGGGGACAAAATTTACTAATCGTTAACCGTTTCTGAGACGTTTTGGTCTGTTCCAAAGATAGATCAATAATAAATAATGAGATTTTTAATAATAATTTAAGTGATTGAACCTAACCTATAATGTATTGGAAATAACATTCAAATGAAAATTTTGCATCGAGGATTTATTTCTGAAAAATAATTAACAGGTAATGGATATGATGGATTTACCTTAAAAATGTCGAACGTAATATTTTAAAATGGAATCTAAAAAAACTTCTTCCTTGCTAATTTTAGAGCTTTCCATCGGAGCCTTCTCTCTCGGATCTGTGCCAGCAGCTTCACTTCACCCAGTGTTTGCTGTCCTTTCTAAATAAATCTTTCTACCAATAAATCTTTCACCACACGGTCTTACTTTCATAATTTTCCTTAATACTCTTCCCTTCATGCGGAAAAAAAATAATTTAAAATAGAAACTCAATGATGGGTACAGAAGAGCAAAGGCTCGAAACAGACATGAAATACTTCTTAGGACATCAGTGGAAAAATCTCAACCGAGAAGCCCTAAGTCTCTGAACTAAAAACAAGAAAGAAAACAATTCTGAAACTTGTATGAGTATTACTTAGGGAACATGTCTGTTGCACTTTTGCTTTATATATTGTTTAACCCTTAAAGGGCTATTGACGCATAAATGTGTCCGGCTAAAGCAATCGGTTTTTAATGTAATAATTAAATAAAATTATGATTAAAAATTTAACTTTATGTGAGGCAGAACTATACACTACGGCATTAAACATAGACAGATTATGAAAGGATTATAGAAAAAGAAGGTTAATACAAAAAAATTAAAAGCTAGTCAAAATTTTCTACAGTTCAAATTAGATAAAGTATCCTGATATTTTTAATAAATTTTATGGTATGTATTATTGATATATTGTTCGTAATCGTCCGAAAACCTTAATAACTGCGAAGGCAATGCAATTTTTTTTCTTTTTTTTTTTGTTGATGTTTATAACAATACATATTTTACTCATTTTAATTGGCGATAGTTCCTTGAAAATAAAGTTCCGTTGTTATACAATCTGGTGCAAAAGAATTACTGTAGTCATGTATTAGTAGTATGTATGTATGCTCTTTAAACTTTTATGGCGCTTGTGAAAATTATTCAATCTACAGCAATGGTAAGCGCACAGTACCTTTCGTATTGCCCAAGACTCAACTCCACTTTAAGGAATATAAAACTACTGGTGGTGATTTGTGTAAATTATTATCTATTCCTAAACATAATATTAAGCTTACATTTATCACTTACTTGAGGTCTGTTAAAAAAAAAAATTCACGCAACGTATATATGTTTATTAGGACTCTCTTCAATATAATCTCAATAATCATCTGTTTATTTATAATTGAGAAATTCGTCAATTTTTTAGTTCACCCATACTTTTTCAAAGTAATATGTACTAATTTATATTAATACTACAATTGAAGTATTTGAAATAATTTTTTCCTCTTTTTAACTATTTATTCTGCTAGTCTATATGTCACCTGTTGAGATAATCAGGGTTCACCACCCACAACAACAAAAACTTTGGTCAATCATTACAGTGTTTACAGAACAAAGCATAGTGGAAAAAGTGTTTTGTACGAAATAATTATTAGGAGTCAACAAAGAAATATATAGACTTATTAAATTATTTAACATTATGACGTGTGACACATAAGAGACATCCTTATGAACCAGATAGTTGGCTTATTGATATGAATTACATTACATCTAACTTAGGAAATATTCTCTTACTAGAACTACCTAACTGCTACATCTCTCTTTTCTCCACTCTCCACTCTACTCCCCTATCTTCTACCTCTTACCTTCCCTACCTTAGAGCTAGTATACTATATATATATGTGTAAACGAAGAGGAAAGGACAAGGAAGTTTACATTGTTGACAACACGGAAGCATTGATGAAACTTCCTGAGTACAAATTCAATTTATAAATTTACTTCAGGTCGTTGCCATGTAACTACTCTGGCATAAGATAACTTAGTACTTTACCTTAACATTACTAAGAACTTTAAATTACTTGGTGCTGAAGCTTGCACTAAAGTAATAATTGTTCAACGAGTAGCCCCTGAAGTATGTTTCCCGTACATCTGCAATGATGCCACTAACGGTACCTCGAACACTTTAGCCTATGGGCCTTTGAAGTGGCCGAAGTACACCTGTACTACGGGGGAGGTTTATTGTATGCAGTAAACTGTTTCATCTTGCCGTCTCCTGGCGTCTGGCCTCTCGTCTCGTAGCCTCCGTGCCCCGGACGTCGGTGGGAGGATTACCAGCCCAAGTTCTCATTCCCAAGTGCCCATTACGCCTGAATCTGTTTTAATGGCCGGAAATTCATAAATTGATTGTTATCCGAGTTTTAGGCAAAGTAAATGTTTAAGTAGTAGTACAATAGCATTAACGTAAACATTTTAGCTGCCGCATGAGCTGTTATTTTAAAAAGTGGTGTAAGTACCTACATTTTTTCATGTATCAAATATAAAAGGGTTTGGCTTGGAGTTAATTTAAAATTATCGGCAAACAGAAATGTACTTAACAGTATACACTTCTTAAATTTTATTATGAAATAATAATAAATAAAATTGTTTAAAAGAATAAAGGATTTATTTTAGATCCAAATGGACTTATACCATATAACAGTTCATTGACTGCATCCCATGATCATTTCACACCATTCCTAGAATTAGCCAGTCAACAATTTTCCACTTAAATATAAATTTATAACCCTGCTGAATGATAGCGCTCTAATAAGTAAATTCCAGTATTTGGTAGGAATAGAAACGGACGGTAGTTTGTAAAGTGACCGAGCCTTGGGGCTCATTAAACCTTTTTATTGTTATTATTTAATAAATCTTGTTTTGTCTAGTTATGAGAGCAGTAATAACCATCAGCAGTTTTATAAACCAAACATTGGCAATGAAGATCGCAAAGTCTGAAAAGAAAGAGGGAATTATAAAAAAATAAAAATGTAATACATTTACAATTATTTATGGATGAGATTTAGTTTAGGGGGAAAATATGCTACCCCTAAACCTGAAAATTTTGAACGCACCAATTTTTATCGCCCAGGTCGTTCCGATTTATTGGCTACAGTTTGAACCTACATAACTTACAATATATCTTATATAATATCGGCCAAGTGTGAACAAGGCCTTTAAAACATTAGTATATCGATCATAAAATTTTCCTGTTACGATTAAAAAAGATAAAATTACTGTGTAGCGAGCTGTGTTCAAAATCAAAAATTATTGGTGAGGTTATTAAAAGTGATCCTAGATTGATTGTTGAAACATTCAAGAAGGTTTCGATGTGAGGCACTAAATAAAAGTCAATTATTTAGCAACGTAAAAGTGTCTAATTCCATCATGATTATTTTGCAACTGTTATTACTAATGTATCAAACGTCTTAACACCCAAAGTTTGCATTACATCCTCATTAGGTATTGCTATGTTATCAACCCGTTTATGACCGGGAGCAATAGAAGCGTGCGGTAGCGACGCGCAGGCTACGGGAATGAGGATACAGAAGTTCCGAAAGGACGATGTTTATTTAATCGTAAAAGGCAATCGTAAAAATATAACGACCTGCAATCGAGAAGGCGGTGGCAGCGATGGCGGTAATAAAGCAATCAACGCTCAGGTTCCGCTGCCTACAATAAAACCTTCTTCGGGGCCTTCTGCCTGTAAGGTAGCATAGCTAATGTTCGACAGGGATTTCCTCACAGTCTCTACAGCCAAACGGAGGGATTGTGCAAGGAACTGAATGTCCAAGAACAATCTATCCATTTCAATTGATCCAGAACGGAAAGTAAATTACTAGGTCATGATTGTAAATAATTAATATTTTGTTAGTGGATTTATAAATATAAGAGTATAGCACAAGGCATTTTTTTTAGCCCTATTTTCTATTTCCTATACTTCTCTGATATTCCGGAGCATACTTGCACCACCATCAGTTGCTTCAGATGGCCTTTTCGTTATTCTTTCGTCCAACAAAGATCCTAACTTAGCCCCTATAGCTCGCCTAAATCACCTATTGTACAATTATTGTAATAGGTGATTTTGGTGTAATTATAAAATAATTGCAATTTATTAAAAATATAGTAGGTATATATTTTTGGAATTAAAACGTTTGAACAGAACAAAGTCTGTCAAGCTCTAGTTATAATATAGTTTTTGATGAAACTTTGATTTAACCTGTAACTTCAATAGATATTTTAGTGGCCAAAGTGGAAGGTGCACAATTAGAAGTAACAACAATCAATAAATAAAAAGTTTCAATTTTCTACGGCAATCAGTTTTTACGGACTTACTGACTTAATGACGAAACTTTGCAAGCTACATCTCTTTTGGGAAGATGTTTCATCAATCGTGCCCGAGCATTTAGAAATCTCAAACAGATACGCCCGTTGTGTGAGATAAGGCAATGAATTTTCTCTCGGTTGAGCAGGTTATGACAATAGGGCACAGTGTTGCCCTCCGCTGAGCAAACTCAAGACTAAAAAGAGACGAAGTAACTCTCCCTGGCTGAGATGTGTGTCAGAGGAGACAGTGTTGCCACAACTAATTATCATCCTCGGAGAGCAAATAGCGTTGGTACCCCGGCCAAACAGCTGCCTCACGGATTTCCGTTCTCGGTCGCCCATCTTGCATCCCTAATCAGGCCCAACCAGGGAGGAAAACTGTTTTAAACTATAGTAACCACCAATCTAGAGAATTCCAATTGGTTAATACATGATACAAAAGAACGTGGATTTCACAATTATTTTTACAAGGAAATCTTTATCATCATTTAAAGTGCTACAACCTATCACTAGATCTTGGCTGCTTCAATAATCTCCTTCTATTTTTATCTGCTTTACTTTACTTCACTAAAGTTAGTCTTAGTTCCAATAGCCATTGTGTTAATCCTCAGCAGCCTAAAGGAAGATCATGTTGCACATAAATGAACTATAAAGTATTTTTTGAAGGTACTGAATGATAAGTACCCTCCACTAAAGCACGTGGCCTCCTGGTTGTGAACGCAGATAATACCATAATACAATTAGACCAACTTCATGATTTCATTATCCAATTCAATTATCAATTCTTTATAAGGGTTTTCGCTCCTGGGTATTGTAGCAATATTATCCGCAATTACCATCGATTTGAGAAGAACGGTATTTCCAACTTCTCGGGACAATTTTTCCAACAGGACTAGGTAGATTATATTAAGTATGGCTGAATGCATAAATATGTCCATGAATCAAAAAAACAAGTTAAATTAGCTTATATAATATAAATATTACAATTTATTTAAACTTTTAATTTAATTCACTATGTACTTTGAAAGAAAAGAATAAATATGTTCATCTTCCTATCGTTCCTTCCTTTCATTGAATTCCATGCAATTCTTAGAATTCCACAAATTGTCTTTCTACTAATAATTGATGATTTCTAGAAAAAAAACTGAATACCTATTTTCGGATTGTGCATCAAGACATCATCCTAATACAACAAAAATCTTGGAAAAACAAGTGGAAGAGATTGAAGACCACCTGCTCAGAAATCGATCAATGATCTCTTTCCACTGCTTCACGTTATGAAATGATGAGGTGCTTAAGATTTTTCAGCATTCTTATTAGTTGGCCTATACTTTATACTCATAAATATAAAACTTATTTAATATACTGCTGATCAGTTTCATTGCCTGACAAAACTAATAAAATTTACGATCTTTATACAAAAGGTAGGTCATGAAGGTTGTTTTTCTCTTGGGATGATGAATTGCCTTGGACCTCCGACCCAGCAGGCAATTTAAAAGTCAACGATAGTAAGTTTAGTACCTGCCCAAATAGTTTGTAAAAAATACCTTTGAAGAGTAGCGACTGCTGGTAGTTGTAAAACTAATCCCTAATAAATACCTCCTCTTCCCCAGCCTTTTCGTTCTCCATCTCTCCACTTCTCATTCATACTCCTCCCTTCAAATTATCAATTTAAAAAACAAAAAAATTGTCAACTAAATTAACTTGTTTATTGTAAGCTATTTAAAAACTAAGCTATTGTTCAGTACATGTAGGCTGAGAATGTACAGTTCCTAAGCCAACGGTTGTGCAGTTAGGTGATTTGACCGAAACCCGCTCAACCGACAGGTTTTTCTCCAATAAAGGACCATCACTTTGTAGAGACTGAGTAAGCCCCAGGAAATTAAATAACTTATCCGCTAGAACTAAATTCAAATTCGGGACCTCCTTCAATTATAAAAAATGTATATTTCTATATACTTTTTTTCTTTTAATTTTTTTTCTATTGTATTTACTTCCATAGATTGAAATTTCATTAAACATTTCATTGAACAGTGCATTATCAGGAAAATTCTTTAAAAATGCTGTTGTTGCCAGGATCTTTATCAGGCTGCTTTCCAGCTGTCCAGAATTTTTATAAATTAATTTTGTTGCTTCATTGATATGGCATAACAAACAGTTTTAGAGTATGTATCCTTTACTTTATTATTTTTTCATAATGGATATAATTGTAATAACAAATATAGGATTTACATCGAGATATAAGCAATTTGTGTTGGACCCTTAACAGACAGAGATGGAAGCCCGTCAAATAACTTCAACTGGAAAGAAATATAGTTAATTTTACTGCCTATTCTAGTGCACGTACAAAGCGGCCTTCGTCAATAAGATAATTTAGTTGGTGAGGTAACTTTGATGGGTGTTCTTTCAAAGTACCGTTTTGTTGGTTTTGCATAGATGGTACAAGAAATTAGAATTAGAAATTTAAATTGTTTATTTTTATTGGTGTCTACTTTATTTCATAAGAATTTGAGATTTTCTTCCAAAGCTTTGCGTCAATGGAAGTAAATACAATAAATAGAAGCATACTAAAAATAAAAATTAATTTAATAAAGTTGGTTATTATTGAGAAATTAAAAACTGTTTATTTTTTTAAAATTACCTTGCATCGTTACTAAATGGCGACCACTTTTAATTGTAAATGCACGACTTTTTTTTTCAATTTGCAGACATCTGCATTAATTCGTAAATCTCTGCACTGGATTGAGATACAAAATTGCAATTGGCATGTTTGGTTTTAGAAACGTCTCCTCACCACCATGTTTCCCAAATATCCTGAATTCCAAATTAACCAGTCACAGTGACCTTCAAGGTTTAGTATTGAAACCTGAAATATGAAATTTCTTTTTATTTTAAATTATAAATTTAGGATTGTTTGACAGTATATAGACTAATACAATACAGGTTTCACTGTATACAAATATTGACTTATACAATTGTACTACATACACAGGTAATAAATTTTTACATTTATAAAAATTGCCAGTTGTTTGAGAACCTCTTTTAGTGGAAAAACAACCTCAATGACCTGGATAAGTGAAACCTTGTTTAAGTGAAATACTTCTATAAGTGGCATTGAAATCCTGTCACCAAGAGACTCCACTTATCCAGGTTCGACTGTATTTAAAACTGAAATAATTAGAATAACAAGTAGGTATAATGTATGAAACTATTGGAAACAAATAATTTAAATTATAAAAATATGATTTAAAGCAGTTTTTTTTTTAATTTTGAACGAAAATAATGAGTATATGTTATTAGCACTAACATGAAAAAGAGTACTTAGGTAAATGTGAGTAAAAGAATGATAAGTAAGAACAAGAATGAGTAGAACCTAACAAACGGTATTTAAAATGAATTTAGGAGTGAAACTTATAAAAGGGTTTATTTCCTGATCTTCTCTAGTTCATCTTAAAGAACCCTGATATTGTGTATTAGGTCTCTATCGTCGTTGGCAAGGACCACCATATCATCAGCGAAGGCCATCAAGGAGTCGGTAACTTTATTCAAATATCTATATCCCAGATGGAAACGGGCTTTGGCCCGAGATATACCAGAATCAAGGACCAGAATAAAGAGAAGAGTGCTCAAGCTGCAACTTACTAAGTTAACTAAAGTTTACTTCCCCGTGGATTCCAAGAGTTCTAGGCCAGCTTTCTTTATCTTTTCTTACTCTTCCATTTAAGTCTCCCATAATAACTGGTTCCCCAGCAGCATCGTCGATTTCCTTTGTAGTTGGTCATAGATGGCTGAAGCAGAATCATTTGGTCCATAAGCAATAATATTTGTCCAAATTTCCGTGCCTTCCTTAAGGTTCATGGTCATAATCCGGGGGCTCACAAATCTCCAGCTTATCAGTACTATAAGGAATAATTTTATTGGCATCTACCCGAAGCATTTTCTTCTCTATAAACTCGGAAGTTTACTACAAATATTTATTGCTCGTCGTTTTAAAGTACATTAAATAAATTCCAATTTTAATGAAGACTTATGTAATTTATTAGTTATGTAATTTAATAAAGTAAGTAGATCAGAAAGGATACTGTTAAACATTCTCATTAGTTTCTCTCCATCTTTCGTGACTTAAAGTCTGGTATTAGCTGATCTGAAAGATCTGATCAGGGGTGACCAATAAATACAACAGATCTACGGAGGGTAAACACCTACCCTAAGTCACGGTTTAGTGTTTGCTTACAGGCGATGACAGACGTTTATAAATCTCCTGTGACTTTGATTCGAAATAAAAAATTCGACCAGTTTATATACTAACGGGAATAACGGTGGATGGTGAAAATTAATTAGCCAAGGAATAAAAATAACAAATGAGCCTAAAATTTTTCAAAACCTGTACAAAAAATGATGAAGCAATAGATGGAAATTCTATTCTAGGTTGGCTGGAAATACTAGTTACAAAAAAATTCAACGGAATATTAATCAATCATTGAAAATTAATAAAACTGACTAAAGAAAGCTATTAATTCAAATATTACCTAAATTAAAATGCTTGATTAATTATTACGTTGTAACAATTAGTTCAAGGATAAACAACTGAGAAAAACGTATAAATAAATCTACTTAGTTAATAAATAAATTGATAAGACAATCTTCGAAGCCCATTCAAGAGGATCGAGGGAGGTTACTTTTACTGGTTAAAAGTAACTTTTGTTAATTATGCAATAAAACTAAATTGAATCACCAGTCACTTATAGAATACTACAATGATGGCTAATGAATGGTATTTGGCAATATTAGAGATATTTATAAGTTATGAAAGCAATAAATGTTAATGAATAATGAAATAATATGTTTTGATATATAGCTAAACGTAGGAAAGCTTACTATAGAGAGTAATACTCACAGTCGATAAAGATTCTAATTATATTAATTTATTCTAACTATTTTAAAAATATAAAAAAATTTGGTTTTGAATAAAGGAATATTGTACCTATAATAGGTATTATATAATATTTATTACATAATACCTATAATATTTTTTATATAATTTTATTTTTTATATTAAATTATATTTTATTTTATAAATTATAATTTATATTAAATTATTATATTATTCAATAACAGAGGTTCGTTAATTACATAATAATTAGTGCTAACATAGTCAAATTGTGAATTTTTAATAAATAGTGTTCTAATCCCAAATTATCGTTTGATTAAACATTTTATAAACTCCAACAAATTCATTTTGTTTTATGATTATAGATCTGTAGTTTTTTTAACCAGTAAAGGTAGCTGGTGTGCTTGAAGTAAAAAGACTAGAGGAACAATGAAGAGGAGAAAGATAATGATTAAACGAGGACTAACGAGACAATATCAAAGGTAAATAAAAGCATAGCCACTGAAAATTATCACTGAGTTGATGAGGAGGAGGAGTGGGGGATCGGCCATAGGGGCGGAAGGGGAGTGGCCAGAACTGGCCAATCAGGAGCCTCCTTGGAACCGTTGACATGGGGACAGGAGTGGATACTCGGCAGTGACACCAACGCGACAATTACCAGTACTGGCTGCAGATAGATCTTGAGCACTGAGGTAAGTTAGCACTTAGCTGTCAACTCCATCTTACATATCTATGCTAAATCCAACAATCTACATTTCTTTTTCTATTTCTATTCCGGTATTTATCCCCTCTTTCTAAATATCCTGATTCATCTTCGATGCTGTGATTTCCATCTCTCTTCTCCATCTGCTGGTAGAAAAACCATGAATGAGAGTTGTAAGAACTGATTTAAAAACAAAAGTTCTTAATTTCCGCGGACTATTCCTACTGTAATAGTACGATAGTAAATTTATTTTTACCACGAATTAATGTATTTTTCAGAGAATATATAGTTTCCGTTTCTGTTCCAACGAATGGATGAATAGCTGCAATTAAACAAATAACAAATTAAACAACATAAATAAATTTTCGGAATCAGTTCCGCAGGTTGTCAATTCCAGTTAAGTCTCTACCAGTTTTAACTTTTCATTCATTTACTCGAAAATAAAAATAATCGTGAGTTTAAAGTTAAAAAAAAGCAGTGTAATTACGGGAAATGTGTATATTTCGGTTATCATTTCCTCAAGAAATGAACGTTTCAACAAAAAAAAACGTATAGATAAAGATAAAACCTAAAAAATATGTTTAGCCCTTTCTTCTATATACTGTCAGTAATTTAATTATTTTTACTTTCAATAGCATAAAAAAAGAAACGAATGAAAAATAAAAAAATGTGGCTCAATTCAAAGCGACAAGCTGCGGAACTGATACCAATATCTTATAAATACCTGAAGATCTCTATGTTTTATATAAAAATATGTACACATCACATACCTTCACTTTTTTGTGTTTTACTAAAAATTAAGCATATTTTTCAATTTTACTACGTGCATGTATCGAATTTATGTAAAGGAATGAAGATATACTTACATTATATTCATATATTAAAGCATCTTATTTTTATGAATCTACAGGCCATAGTGATCTCTGTCCAGCTTAAAGATTTGCTGCCACACCTCATTTGTCCTCCATTTTGCGGAGTCCAATGGTCCAATGAGCACCCTTGATTTAACAGGTCTGATCAGGTTTTTATTCATGGGAATATTTTTTTTGCGTGAAATCTGGTTTTGACTAGAAATACTAGATACTAAATTGTGGATAGTAGTAACTTTCTCCGCCTGAATTATAGCACGGTTGATGTCACCTCAGTGTCTCTGACACCTCTGACCACCTATTTGGTTTTTGATAAATTTTTCGATATCAGCTTTTTTTTAATGAAATGAAAGCATAGGGGGTAATAAAAGCGTCCTCCATTGCCCACATACATCTTCCCAAAATCACATTTTTTGTGTATGCAATTAAATAAAAAAATCACTCGTCTTTGAAATGCGTTAATTATCTCATTATGTACCTCCATTTTAGCCCAATATTGTTTCATTCTTTCTGTTCTTGCTTTCCTTTCTTCGTATCGTCCGTTTGGTTTTGGTCTCCTTTTGGAAATTTGCTTGGTTTATTCATTTATTTTGATTCATTCCAAAGATTGGGAATTTTGAAATACAAAATAAATGTATATAAAGATTTTTTTTATATATATATGTAGTATATGTCTTAAGTTATGTGTGGTCCATAGTTGGCCAAATTCTTATATAAAAAAAAAGAAAAAGATCAAAAATCGGACAAAACTAAATAAAAATTTACTTTTTCACATTTTTTCCTAGCTTAGTCATGCAATATTGTCTATACTGCATTGCCGCCTTTTCTCTCATGATTTTAGTAAGGCTGTGAACCTGAAATATCGGTAGCATAAAATATTGTTTTACTAAACTAGCGAAAAATGTGAAAAAGTCAATTTTTTAAATTTCTGAACGCCTTATATGTATGAATAATGAAGATGAAGTGTTAGTTAAAAAAAAAAAACAAGTGTTATCTGATTAAAAGTAAGGTTCTAAACTACATTTTAAATCCCCCATCACTAGCACTTTCGTTAAAATTATTATCGTAATTTGTAACCGAACAGGTTTATAAAAAAAAAATTGATCCCCTATCAAATATGGCCTGCCGAAAGTTCGAAAATTAAATAATAAAGAAAAATCCTTCATTCCAATATCTGGTACTTTTCTCCGAAATTATTGTTCTCGGAGATCAGCATTATCAATGACGTTTCAAAAACTAATTCAAATTTACATTCAAAAATAATTTATTCAGATAAAAGGTTTAAAACGCAAATATCCCTAAAAACGCAAATATAATATAAAATTAGTAATTCATGAACATAGAGGAAAAATATTAAATATTTTGGACGTGTCATACTGAACTATAACGCACAGTTTATATACAAAATTCGATCAAAATAAGTATATCGGTATAGCAAGTATCACTATATAGAAATAATAAAATATATTTTAATGATATGCGATTATTGCCAGTTTGCATTTACATATTTAGTAAACGTTCCTATGACCTTCATACAAGACGCATTTGTGTTGTAGTTTTAAGTAATTATAAATACGGGTATTGAACATAAATATTTTAAAAACATTTGATCAAAAAAGAACATTAAGTGAGGAGTATTATCGCTAAAAAAAAATGGATTTTTTAAATTAAAGAGTTCTTTAATCCAATTTTTCTAGTCAACTTAAAAAAGTAATCATTTCTAATATTAATAATTAAGTTGAATAAATAAAAAAAACTACCACTACAACCCGTGAAGGGTCTGGAGCTGAGTGCATAGTAGATACTGGTGGACAATGGTTGTCCAGGAAGGTGATTTGTTCTAGATTACGCTCAACCGCCTAATTTCTCCCCTTATTTTGCGTATCTACTTTATAGAGGCTGGGTGAGCCGCAGAGGGGTCCCTAGATCCCATTGGCTCCATCTCCGGCCGCTAACAGATTAAATAAGTCTGACAGCGAGCGGGATCTGAACCGAGGACCTTGGGCCTGACAACTCTACGTTTTACCACTGAGCCACTCCGCTCCTAGTTGAGATAAACTGTTAATCGTAACTGGAACCTGTTTTCATCTAGAAATAAATAAAATAAAATAAACTTGAATTTGGTCAAAATACAGTACATTGTGATCCATCTTCCCTGAATGCAGCCTGGCAAACGTAGAATTTACAAACGCTTCTTATCTTAAGTGCAATAGTGGATTCATCAGCATAATTAGAAGTTGGTGTAAAACAAAGCAATTCCCGATCATAATATTTTTATAGAAATATCCAGTACTGCAATTTTAGAGGGGTTCGCGCGTTTCCATTGTTACAGCCCAACTGTAAGTTGGGATATTTACAACTTCGGGAAGTGCTGGAAGGAGCAGGTAACAACTTTATTGAGGTATTTCTTTTAACCTGCACTAAGCAGTTATTTTTTTTTTTTTTAATATTTTGGAAGGTACCACCTGAGGTTCTCAGGCCAGGGGGTAGGTATGCAAAAAGGTGACTCGTTTTTTAAGTTTATTTATTTCACTTTGGCCCCACGCACTGCTACTTTACGCAAGATATACCATTTTTTAACGAATTACATTGCTCAAATGTTTGTTGGTTTATTTAACATCACTTTATGCTGCTATGGCTAATCGGACGATGCTACAGTGGGAGCTCTAAATTTCGCCCATCCAGGAAATTAGGATTGGGATTTTAATGAGTTCTAGACATCGCCCAGGTTCAACAGTAATCGCACAGGACCCCCGTTTAACGTTCCTTCCGAAAGACGGCATAACCAAGGATTTTTTATTCCCTTTAAAAAATCCTAGGACCACCTGCCGGGATTTAGGCCTTAGTACGTTGTTATGCTAACTACGAGTCACCCCATTGCTCAAATGTTATTACGTCTTTAAATTTTAATTTAAATTATAATTACATTATTTAAATTTAATTATGAATTTGAGGACTGAATTTATACAGTGTTTCGGCTACTACAAGCTAGGTGAAAAAATTATTTATCGGTATTTTATTATCTACTTTGACCAATTAAGTAATGTACATATACAAAAAATGTTTTTTTAATTAATTACCAATTAGATCAAAGAGGATTGCCAAGAGAATAAGTAGGAAAACACAACAAAAAAACTTATCCATATTTAATGCGAATGACATTTTACGTGTTAAATACTAAATCAATACGAATATACAATTATTACATGTGTACAAATAACAACTTATTATAATAAACTACTAAGCCCAAGATCGCGGGGTCGTAGCCCAGTAGGTGGCCCTAGGATGTTTTTAAGGGAGTAAAAAATCCTTAGTTACGCCGTCCTTCGGAAGGGACGTTAAACGGGGGTCCCGAGCCTGTAGGATGTCAGGTACTCGTTAAAAATCCCTATACTAATTACACCTGGATAGGCAAAATTTAGAGCTCCCACTGTAGCATCGTCCGATTAGCCATAGCAGCATAAAGTGACGTTAAATGAACAAACAACAAACCAACAAATAACAGCTTAATAGAACAAAACAAACTTAGTATAAAAGAATATAAATAGTATAAATAATCCTAAATTATTAAAACGAAACGGACTCAAAAAGTTTCTGTCGAGGCGTTGCATACCTGTCCACTGTCATAGTCAGCTGAAGATGGTGCTTTATAAAAAGTTGGGTATCTCTTCCGCAGGTTGTCGCTTCGAGTTGAATTACAAGATTTTGAATTACAATATTCGTTTCATTTTTAAAATTATAAATATACAAATAAAAGTTAATGTGAGTTTTAGTACGGAAAAGAGACTATAATTATGGGCAATCAGTAGATTTCGGTAATCATTTCATCAAAAAATAAATGTTTCAATAAGCATTTTGGAATATAGAGAATATATGTTTGTTGAAACGTTCATTTCTAGATTAACTGATTACCGAAGTATTCACATTTCCCATAGTCACATTCTCTTTTTTGGAAACTATTAAAAAGGAAACAAATGAAAAGTTAAAAGTTGTTGTGGCTCAACTCGAAACGGCAAACTTCGGAATAATTATCAAAATTTGAGACTCCCGAGCGCTACACATTATTAATACAGGAAGCAAATTTTTATTTTCTACCCAAACCTTGTTAGTTTCTAATACCGTGTTTTCAATGCTCTCCTTCGCCAAAAATAAATTTGATCGGACGAAAAAACATCGTAGATGTCGTCCGAGGATTCTACCAAATGATGGCTGAGAAACCTAGTGGGAATAAAGGAAAATACAATTAGAAATTCATTATTATCCTGACAATTTTCAAATTTCTGTTTCTATGTGACCAGAACATCCGCTACAACCACATTACTTATCAGTGTGAACGACGAATTCGGAGGCACAGTATTCATAACATCCTTATTAAACCTCTACTGTGCCTTCAACTGTTTTATCCACTTTGGCATAAAGTTACATTTAGCTTAGTCATTCTTATTAATGACTTCACTATATTCCTTAGGTGGAAATTTACTTACATTAATAAACATGGCAAGAAGTCAACTTCCATGTCTGCTTGTACCAACGCATCGTGTCAACTTAATTGCTTTGCATTTTCCTTGAACTTGAGTCCTTATAATTGAAAGAATTAGCAGATACTGGGCATTCATTTCTATTTGTATTTATGTTTTTTATTTTATTCATTTTTATTGCTTCTATCCCTGCAGTACGTGCAGCTACATCTGAAGCTACCACCAACTCAGCAATACTGCGCGATTGAACAAGGTCTTCAACTATAGGCTTTTTTTTTTTTTTTTTAAATGATGCCTCGTCATACCTTGAAATGGAGTGGAAATACACGACACAGTTCGATGAACTTCGAATCTCTTGTCTTAATTACAATTTTAATTATTTGCCAAAGTTTTAGGTATTTTTATTTTATTTTTCCGTCTCAGTCCATTCATCAGGAATTTTTAGTCCACCTTATTTGAATTTCCTTCCAGACTCCTTTATAAGCTTTTCAAATTAAATTTGGTCGGAGGTAACTATAAGATAAAAATGTTTGGGTGCTTCAACTGTTCTTGGAAAAAATCTCTTCTCGAAAGAAAGTAGTAAAAAAAAGTTGTACTCGAGTAATACATCTTATTATTAATGGGATAGATGCATATAAAATATAGATAACTAAGCCGGGTTAAAAATATGTACAAATCATTACCATCATCAAGAAATTTAAAAATGGGGGAAAATCGTTCGTTCATATCGTCCCTGCCATTTCCAACTATCGAATGCGAAAATTGGTAATTTTGGAAAAAAAAAAAAAAAAGTAATTTCGAGGTTCAATAAAAATTAGTGCCTATAGTCAATCCGATGACATTTGTTTAACATTGTTTTGTGACTGATAGATGCCTCTATATGAATTTTATACCAATTATCAATCCTAAAGCAACTGCTATAAGTAAAAAAACAAAAACTGTGTTTTTTTCACATTCGATACTTTGCGATAATAAAGACGATTTTAAAAACTTTTTTTAACATAATTATAATTATAAACATAATTATCAGAAGAATTATTTAATTAAAATAATAGCACGAATAATGTCGATATTCAACAATTGATTCATATAAAATTAGTAATGCTTTAAATTGATTCGTTGAAACGATGCATCGAATACAAACGACTGATTTATTCTGTTGCATTGGATAAATACCTTCGGACCCTATTCCTCGCACGGTGTTGTGTGGCCGAAATAAACAAATATTAGATTACCATGTTTTGAAATATTGTTTACATTATTTCATTACATTATTTTAGAATTCTAAACATGACTTTTGTCCATGTTTAATCGTAATACTGTGTCTTGGCACAATCTTTTATTCGTACTTTCCACTCCGTATTACGTACCTACACAATGTAAGTATGAATTCCGCTGATATGTTTTTGATTTCAGCTTTTTAGGATGAGAAATGATTAGGGGGATGAATAAATGAATAAATTAGGGGGATGAGAAATGACATTTTTATGGATGCTTTCCTTCCGATAAGTAGCCATGTTAATGTCATAATGTACGATTGCGAGTGCCATGCACGTTTTAATGTGTTTTTATTCCGATTAAAAAACATTAATCATCAAAAAAGTCTTTCTTTACTTGTTATTTTATTGAAAATAAATTACTTAAAGGTATTTTATATTTATTTTTTAATATTTTATTATTTAAGTGGATAATTCTAATACATATATATATATTGGTATGAAATGAAATGGTCTTATGAAATGGTGAGAGGGTGCAGTCAACGATTACACAATTTTTTCTGTATCATTGCTTGCAATTTTACTACGTTTTCCATTCTTATTATTTCCCACCAGTTATTTCAAAATGTCCTCACTCGTTAATTTTGCTCACCAATTATTTCATAATTTGTCTTACTCTCTGTATTTCTGTTCAGTATTATCAATTCTGTTCATACAAACTGTTATTCTTTCATGGTACCACAATTTTTCGTATAGTTATTTTGTGGGGGGTTTCCCAGCCCTGAAGATGGCTTACGCCTTAGGCCGAAACGTTGCTACAATAAAATAAGTCTTTCTTATTTTGTGTAATCGCTGGCTGCAACTCCTGACCATTACATACCATTATTATTACTTTTTAGGATGGAAAATATTTTTCATTTCATCTATTTTGGAGGAGGGATTTCTTATTACCTCTTCAATCATTCCCCCTACCATGTTAGTAACCATTTGAAGTACCAGTTAAGATAAATTAATGGAATTACATATATTAAAATTGAGCATAAGCCGGTATGAGTGATAGCAAAAATGGATTTTTTTTGTTTAATATTCTATTTATATAGCTGTTCTTTTTTGTATTATTATTGTATGATATCGAATTTTTTTTTTAATTCAGCCAAAGAAGCTGAAGAAATATTTCCTTTAGCAGTTTCTTATCCTTCCCTTTCATACTTTATCATATTATTAATTTTTACATAATACATTCCTCAAGGTAGTATCCTTGGCTAAATCCTTTATACAGTTTATACAGCTGACATCCCAACTCATCCTAATACTATCCTTACCACGTATGCGGATTACATGTCTGTTATCAGTCAATACTGATCCAGTGATTGCATCCCAAATCAATCACTCCAAATTCCATATCACTGATCTTCAAGAATGGTATCAAAACTGGAGATTAAAATAATTTCTCAAAAATCACATCAAATCACTTTTACCTTACGTCGTAAACCAATGACTTCCTGCCCTTCAGTATCCTTTAATAATATCCCACGAGTGCCTGTAGAACAGATCCGATAATAAGGGGTGCATCTCGACAAACGATTAACCTGGAATCCTCATACAAGACTGAAAAGACAAGAAACCGCTCGACGTTTCGGGCTACTTCAACACTTACTAAACAAATGCTCTAAGCTCCCAATTAAATACAAAAGACTCATCTACATGACCATCATACGACCATTTGGACTTACGGAGTAGAGCTTTGGGACTCCACTGAGCCATCGAATTCCTCTCGTATCCAATCCCTACAATCCAAAATCCTTCGTAAAATCCTCAATGCTCCTTATTTTGTTAAGAATAAAGTCTTCCATAACGACCTTTTTTTACCCCGAACCCGGTATCTATCCTTTCATAACGAACGTAATTCCTACTCAAACCCTCTAACCTAGCTTCCTCTTCAATTCCCAATAATCCTCCGAGGCGTCTGAAAAGAAGATGCCACGTGACCTTCTTAGTTGAACTTTTTACTTGAGCACTACCACTGGGTAGTTTCTCTACTTGTCATTAGCTCATGTCATTATGTATCACTTAGCCTATTTACTTGTTGTATTATTGTAATACAGTTATAAATAATTATCAGTAAATAAATAATTTCTGGAAGAAAGTTTTAGGATCTTTTGTCGATAAGGGATGCCAGTTACATTTTATAGCTGATATAAGTTAAGGTAAAGGTATTTTGGCATGTAGAAATTTCAGAGAGCAGCATCATTATTTCGCAGGAGCTGAGCTGAGTCGCCATGCCAAAGGTTAAAATCCCCCTGCTGTCAAGACTTTTATTTAATCTGACAGCAGCCGAAGATGAATCATATGGGATCTAGGAACCTCCTGGGGCTCAACTAGCCTCTATAAAGTGAGCACCAAAAATAAGGGGAAAAATCTAGCGTTTAAGCGTGATCTAGGACACATCACTTCTCTGTACAACCGTTATTCATGAAATAGTACAGTCTCTATCATGTACTGAACCCCAGATCCGTTCACGGATTGTTGTGACGCAGGTTTTTTTTTTACTGAACTCGAATAAATTCATCATTCTCCAGTTCAATGTCACAATTAAAGCAATATCTCAGTTAAAATATAATTTAATTATCTACTTAGGTAACATCTATATTGTTATAACTACTTAGGTACCTAACATGTAGGCGTTATTAAATATAACTGGCATGTCTTTTTTTATAAAAGACTCAAGTTTTTTATCACTTTATGGGTGATTGGCATTAAACAGCACTAGCTATAATAAATTAATAATATTTAAACTTTTTTTTTTGTTTCAGAATCAAGGTAGATCATTACCTTTTAATTTTGAAAAGATTCAATGGATTCCGGAGAGGTGTTTCCCTCGGTAGAACTTGAGGAGCGGGATTTGTGGCTCCGTTTTCAAGCTCTCACTAATGAGATGATAGTAACCAAGAGTGGAAGGTATTTTCATATTATATTATCTAAGTTATATTTTATTTATATAAGCTATGCTATATTGTATTTATCTTAGAAAGTTTACTAATTATTTCTTGAACACAGCTAAGTAAAATGTGAGGGGTGACCTGTGGTGTAGTGGTTAGAATAACAAACTACAAAGCCCAAGATCGCGGGCTCGTAGCTCGGCAGGTGGCCCTAGGATTTTTTAAAGGGAGTAAAAAATCCTTAGTTACGCCGTCCTTCGGAAGGGACATTAAAGGTGGGTACCGAACCTGTACGATGTCAGGTACTCGTTAAAAATCCCTATCCTAATTAAAACTGGATGGACAAAATTTAGAGCTCCCAATGTAGCATCGTCCGATTAGCCATAGCAGCAAAAAGTGACGTTAAATGAACAAACAACAATAAGTAAGTTTGTGGGGTTCCTGAAAACTCTGTATAGAAATAAAAAATCTGGTGCACACATCATACAACTTTTTCATTTAACACTTTACTTGAAATGGAAACATCTATTTCTCATAAATCATTTAAAAATAAATTATTAAATGAAACAATCACATAAGTGTATATTTACAGTCCTGGTGAATAAGTGGGTAAGTCGATTTTTTTCCAAAATGGGCTTCTTGTACTTGAAGAAGCTAAATATGTGTTATTTTTGTAGAGCATAACTGACTAAGTCAGGCTTGAAGATATTTTATTGCTTATATTACAACTCCATTTCAAGCCAAAAAATACGAGAATCTAACGATTCCGCTTCCCTCAATACAGTCAACTCCCTCTGGAAACATTCGACTTCACCACTTATTCCCCGGGGCTGCAGATATATTTATCATCACTTGGCATTAACATTCATGTTTTGTATTTTATGTTAAAAAATATTTTTTTTACAATTTATAGATTCATAACGCTATTAAATACTTTCATAATATTATTTTTCTTTTTGGAAATTTATTTCCAGTCTTCTTTAGTTAACTATCTCACTTTTTCATTGCTTTTATTCATATGTTTTTCACTACTAACATTAGCATATTGGCACCGGATAGACTCGCGCATACATACGGATACACGTACTAATTTCCGACCTTAGGAATTTTCTACTTGAAAATGTGAATTTTGTGATGAAATTCGGATTAGAACTTTTATTACAATCCGTACACTTTACCTATATATTGACTGTTATAGAAAATAGATATTCCGATTCTCGAGGTCCGGTTCAATATTTAAGAATTCGACCAGTCAAGAAGAAAGAACTCGAAAATCCGACTAAAACAAGACTATCCGAGCTTGTTTTAAAATTAAAACGTCCTTAAAAGATCCCTTACTAGCCTTGACGCCGACTACGTAACACGTTCTATTTTAAGACAGCAGTAGAACAACTACAACACGTTGCATTCTGTTAAGCACTGTTATCTGTTATTAATTATAATATAATTAATCGTCTATCATTGGTAGCAGTGAGAAAAACGGATGAGAACAAAATATTAAACGATTTCAATGTCGACTAAAATAGAAAATAAATAAAACTTTTTTGCATGTTAGAAATAAATTTTAGAAAATTAGAGAAGTAGAAATAAATTTTTAGAAAATTAGAGAATTTATATGTATTGTTGGAAGTCTAAAAATTGTAGTAACATTCAATTTTGTTTTTATATAAGGGAATGCAAAATCACAAAGAATGCAAAAACGTATATGGTACACAGTGGAAGAGCGTTAGGGAGGACTGGACATTCATTAATATCTCCGCTTCTGGTTCTCCTAGAATAAAGCTATCGGCACGGTTTTAAAGCTTTTTGAATGGACTATTTAATTATACGATAAACAGGATCAGATCTATTAGGGGAAACATGTAAAATTCTCGATTTGATATTTCCATATTAGATAATTTATTAGCTATCATTGTACCATTTATTGTACCTATATACTACGAGAATAGGTACAATACATAATAGGTATTCTATGGAAAGAAAGATACATAGGTATTAAATACAGTTAAACAAAGGAAAAAGTAACAAACCAAAAAATTTAATTATTAAACAAAATTATTATAATAATTGATAATTACTTTTGTTAGTTAATATACTAGGTATAATTGATACATCAAAATTATAATAAATGTCGGTGCCTATATAAAATTGTTTTATTTAAATAACGATCAGAATTAAACCAAAATTAACAACTTAATTTTAATTAGGATTTGTTTTTCTATATTCTAAGTAACAATAAGTGATTGTGCTTCTGGTAATAAATCACGTTTAATGTTTATTATTTTCGGTCTAAGAGTCTAAATTAAAGGATCCGAATTTATTAACAAATTGTTTAAAACCTCTCTATTGTTTGATTGCCTCGATGATTTTCTGGCATGAAACACTGAAATTTCGGAATAACTTGTGATTTGCTTCTTGAGCATCTTCTGACAATTGTCCAGTAGGCACTAGAGCATTTTTGGCTATCAGCGTTCCGTGCACGAGCAGCTTGAACACGGTGGCTGGCATATAATACCAGCCATACAGAGATAGATATAATCGTAATGTCTCTTTTGTGTAGGCTTCAAAGTTATCAAGGTTTATAATTGACCCAGACGAAATAACTTGTACTATTATTGCAAAGCGTCTAATTAGATTTTCGTCAATCCTTGTTATAGCTGATGAAGTTTCTGGGGAGGCAAAAAATTTTCTTGCAGTATTTCCATCATTGCTTGTACCAAAACCTTGTCTTACGTGATCTACACAAAGTCCTAACTGAATTTTAAAATCATGTTGAGCTTGATTTTTTTTCTTGCAAGTACCTCCTTTTGCTCTGTTGTTTTTGCACTCCAGGACTTGAAATCTAGTTGGTAAGAGATGTGAAATAAACACTCAAAACACCTGATCAAACAATGCAAAGGGGACAACCCAAATGAGTAATACTCGTCATTAACTATTTCCTTGTTGGTAATAATTTTTAAATTGTTCATTTCGTCAGGTGTTGCATTGCACAAGAAACACCTCATAGCTGAAGAAGTTTCAGTTAAAATATTACATATTTTGCCATCAACCATAGTTAATAACATTCTGTTATTGATTGAAATTTTGTCATAAATATATAGGGAAGTAAATTATCAATTTGTGTCTGAATGTCTCGAACTAAAGCCGTTACAGTTTCATCCGTTTCTCTGGTCTAATTAAAATAAATAGGCCTACAAAATCAAGTCGATGACGGACATTCATTTTGCCAGACTATTTGATTATTCTCAGAATTTATCGAACTAATTGATACTGAACAGGCGAAAACTTGCGTAAAGTATACGCCAATATCAACAAAAATTATTTTAAATTAATTCTCAAGGCCCAGAAAAAATCATTTTCTCGTAAAATAGCACCTAGTAGCAGAAACCGACTGAAGGAAAAAAAAAACTTCAAACATTCTAGTTATTTACTGTGAAGATAGTTTTTCGGGCGATTTTAAGCGATTTGCGCAATTGATTTTTTTAGTTTTATCCTCCAATTTTCACCGAAAAATACCAAACGTTTGAAATGATCCCAGGTTTTATTTGCCTAAATATCTTATTGTGGGTGAGTGGTTTTCCAGTAGGTGCACGATTAATTTAAGGCATTACCTCAAACAGTGGTTTGTTTTAAAAATATGAGAGTTTTTAGAAAACTTTATATTCAATTCAGATTTTTTCATTTGATCTAAATTCACAATTAATTTATCTATGAATTTCGTAGAGAAGAAGTATAAAGTATAATTTAAGATCAAAATAAATAACAAATTTGGTTATTAGAGAATTGGTCCAATGTCCAACAAATGCGTTGATTCGTTCCACTGTGTGGTAGTTGTGATATGAAATGGTCAGGGGGCGGGACTTGAAATTTCAATGATTAAACAAAATAAGAATGTCTTATATGGTGCCTATATTTCGGGATATGATGGCAGCGAGGTCCAGAGGTGAGTAGTCAAAAATCAACTCAACGTGTGTCGAAGTTTGACTCCTCACCTCTGGACCCCACTACCATGAAGATGGCCTACATCTTAGGCTGAAACATATGCACAATAAAATAAGTCTTTATTATTATTCAGTCAACTATTTTCCGCTTATGTATGGTAGTCGATACAAATTTCTGTTGTTGAATAATTTAATAAAAAGAAAACGGTTCTATTGAAACTAGATTTAAAATTTATGAATAATAGGGCGTAAGTAAAGTTATGTGATGCAGGCAATGGATTTTTTTATTTACTGCTTTATAATATAATAACTTCTAACGCTATCTATCATGTTTAACATTATAGTTATAATTTAATATGGACCTATTTGCTATTAAGTCGCAGGCTTAATTGTACATAGCCCGCGTGTCTTATTAAGCCGAATTCCCTTGAAAGTGCTAAACAAAATGTGTATTTGCTTATTTATTTGTATTCAGTTGATTTCCTCTCCTCTTTAGTGGTTTTCTTCCGTGATAGAAAAAAACTAATACAACAACCGGTATCACTTTGTGTACTTTTAGAAGGACTTTGAATTTTGTATCTTTATATACAGTTTAAAAAAAAATCAGGATAATTTATCACCTAGACACTGCATGTTAAGCGTTCATAAATGTAACATACTATTTATGTGTGACAAGAATCAATGGTTGCTAATGTTTTCATTCACTATATAATTTGTTATTTTCAATATATAACTTATGAATATTATTGTTACAGGAGAATGTTTCCAGTTGTAAAAATTTCAGTATGCGGCTTAGAGCCTAATGCAATGTATACGCTATTGTTAGAGTTCGTCCAGGTGGAACAACATAGGTAAATAAATAAATAAATATCTATTCATTCATCCCAATTTAGGCATTTAGAATACTTCGCTGAATATTTTTTAATAAAACAAAAATTGTGTTTTGCGGGTTAAAAGAGATAATTAATAGAAAGAACTTTATCCACATTTAAAATATTTATAAAAACTGGAACGTTTAAGTTTGAACCAATACACCTGTTTGGTCCTGGTTTATTGAATGTAGACAAAAAGCTTAACTACCCATAAAAGCATTTTTGAGAACGTTTACTCCTTAATTTCTCTAATATCTCTAATATTAATTAGTTTTTAAAAAGTATTGGATGTAGACTTAGAGGAATACGGTATTTGATTTAAGTATTATGTATAGAATACAGCTTATGAAAAACTATTCACTAAAACTTTGCAATAATTGGGCTGATATTTGTCGCCGATAATAATCATAATTTAATGTAATTTATTGTAAATTTCATCTTCAAAAAAAAAAACCTGCATTCCAGTCAATATATTTTTTATTCTTTTATAAACGAGACGTTTCGGCAAAATCTAATGCCATTTTCAATATTAAAAATACATCAACAATACTAAAATTAACTTTTAAAAAAAGTCATAAGTCAAAAATCTGCAAAAAAAATAACAAAATTATAAATACGTTATACAATCCAAAATAAAAGCTGTCCCAAAACAGTTAGCAAAAACAAGCTTAGATACCTCATAAAGAAATATTTAAAAATTATTTTTATTTTTCCTCATTATCTTGGGAATTCACTATTCTCCCATGGTCAATTGTCCACTACTGGCTTGAACTTTGATATGTATGGTAATGTGATTTATTATGATTATATTATTTGTACCTTACTGGTATTTAAAAATCTTTATGTATTAAATTATTTTTATTTTTAATATATATATATATATATATATATATATATATATATATATATATATATATATATTTTAGATTTTTTATTTAAAAAAAAACAACAACAAAATTCAAAATACATAATTATTAAATTAATTTATTTTAGATTTAAAATTGTCTAATCACAATAAGAAAATTTACAAGTATTATATGGAAAACAGTCAAAAGATATATGAAAAAATATATTGGTAGGTTATTGGGTAAGGTTATAAGTATTCATTACTAGCCTTGCTTTGAAGTTAAAAATCCTATTGTATATTTTTACTTTTTTAATTTGAAAACGACGGATGAATATAGTTTGCTTATTTCTCCAGCCTCTTTTCTGTCATTTACTATGCTATTTATATTGTCATTTATATACAGTGCCTCTAAATATCTTCTCTTTATTGTGTTTTTCTCTCTATGCAATTTTGCGGGTTAAAAGAGATAATTAATAGAAAGAACTTTATCCACATTTAAAATATTTATAAAAACTGGAACGTTTAAGTTTGAACCAATACACCTGTTTGGTCCTGGTTTATTGAATGTAGACAAAAAGCTTAACTACCCATAAAAGCATTTTTGAGAACGTTTACTCCTTAATTTCTCTAATATCTCTAATATTAATTAGTTTTTAAAAAGTATTGGATGTAGACTTAGAGGAATACGGTATTTGATTTAAGTATTATGTATAGAATACAGCTTATGAAAAACTATTCACTAAAACTTTGCAATAATTGGGCTGATATTTGTCGCCGATAATAATCATAATTTAATGTAATTTATTTTGATAAACAAATATTGGCAAAAATATATTTCAATTCAAAAATGAACTCATTTTTTTCTCTTATAATAATTTTATATATAAATAAATAAAAAATAAACCTTTTTATAATACCAGAAAAACCTAAAATGAACCATTTGATTAAGCTACTGGGACTCGAGAAATAAATGAACATTACTTATTTAGCATAATACTTTGGAGTTTAGAGCCATTTAGCTAATCAGGCTACTAACTATAATTATTAATAAAATTTCGCCTAGAAGTAGCGTTAGTTTAATTTAACAAGTTGGATAAAATAAAATAAAAAACACTGCATTTTCGGAGTTTCTGCCAGAAATTTTCTTTCAAAAAAATATATTCATTACACTTAAAATTAAATGATGCATATCGATCCTTTGGAAGAAAACCGGCTCAGCTAAAAAATGTGAGATTATTAGATTATGTATTAAACTACATGAAAAAGTGGCAAATTTTTAGGTGAAGAGTTTCACAAAAGGAGTGATATAAGTTCATATGTATTGAACTTTATTGAAATAATATACTATACTATTTGATTATTTCAGGTGGAAATACGTAAACGGTGAGTGGACTGCCGGTGGGAAGGCAGAGACCCCACCGCCTAGCCCGGTCTACCTCCACCCGGAGAGCCCCAACTTCGGCGCTCACTGGATGAAGGAGCCAGTGTCCTTTGCCAAGGTCAAGCTCACCAACAAGACCAACAGCAACGGCCAGGTAACTTCTATTAATCCAAAATCATTAGCACCAATATATTTAACCAGGGGAGTTGAGCGACAAAAGCGCTATCAACACAGATGGCCCCTTTTCAATCTGTAGGCCCTCACCCAGCCCCTATAAGCTGGGTACCTCCAGGAAAAACCTGGTGTTGGAGTATAATTTCAGCCTCTCTGTACATTCTTAAATCTCATTATAGTCTCTACCATCATGTACAGAACACATTATCCTTGTAGCGGTGAAAGTTTTTTTTAAATATACATATCCATATATATACACACACGCGCATTCAAGTTCGATAATAACTAGAGTTTCAATTTTTTGAAATGAGCCATCTCATTGAAATTTAATAGAATTGTACAAAATGTTAGCGAGCTGCTGCAGATCGGATTAACATGAAGTATTTCTATATCATCGATTTTATATCAAAACTAACATATATATATATATATATATATATATATATATATATATATATATATATATATATATATATATATGCATATATCTATTGAGGACAACTTCAGGGATTTCTACAGAACCTTTGCAAGATAAATCAGAAGGTACACACGACCAAACCTTGCATCAGAAAAAGTGACGGAAAATTGGCACTCACAAGGAGAATTGGAAGGTGTTGGCACAGAACTTCCAACAAAGATAAAACGCACAGATGAAGGATGAAGGCTTCACCCCGAAGTTGTCCTACCTCGCAACAGAAAGATACGACTGAAATTTTGCATCAGCAATCTTCCACAGATTAAAGCCAGCTTGGATACATATAGCGGCTCAAGAATACCGCACCATGGATGCCATAAGTCACAACTGATTTGGAAAATGCCCATATTGAGCCAGAGGATACAAAAGACAAAGAAAACAAGTGGAAAGAGAAGACAGCACCCACAGCATAATGACCAGAGAAAGAAGAGGGCATTTAGCGAACGAATGAAGGAGTACTGGAAGGCCAAGTAGCCATGAATGCTTCAGGTGGTTTGATGGAAGGTCTGCAATGTGTATAACAATAATAATAAATTACAATAAAAAAGTATCTTCAATAATATTAGTTGACCTTATATATGCGAGGGGCAAAATGAAATATATATATATATATATATATATATATATATATATATATATATTTCATTTTGCCCCTCGCATATATAAGGTCAACTAATATTATTGAATATATATATAAGCTAGTACTAACTAATATTATTGAATATATATATATATATATATATATATATATATATATATATATATATATATATATATATATATATATATATATATAAGCTAGTAAATATATATATACTAGCTTATGCCCTCGGCTTCGCTCGCGTGGAATTTGGTCTGCCACATATATATATATATATATATATATATATATATATATATATATATATATATATATATATATAAGCTAGTAAATATATATATACTAGCTTATGCCCTCGGCTTCGCTCGCGTGGAATTTGGTCTGCCACATAAAGTTTCGTGAAAGCCCATTTTAAATAAATAATTTAATTATTTTTTTAAAAAGTAAGTTACTCGTACATCCAAAATTTCAGATATCCAACTCCAAAACTGACGGATTCTATACAACCTTTGAACCCCTATTATATTAAAGGAGAAACCCTTGGGGTGGAATTGTCCAAATTTCTTTCTTAGACTATAAAAAGAACCTATCTACAAATTTCAAGATGCTAAGTTCCCGATTTGCCTTTAATTATGTACTATAAGGGGGGGGGCACATGCCCCCGTACCCCCACATAAATCTGCACTTGCTGTAGCCTATGATGTATAACCTATTTTACTCAGTAATTTTCATCCAAATCCGTTCAGTAGTTTTTGCGAGAAAGAGAGACAAACATACTAACTCACATTTATAGGTAATATTAGTAAGATTAGTAGGATATCAAAACAAATAGTTTCACTCATGTTCTTTCTGTCACTATTATAATGTGATTTGCCTTTAATTATGTACTATAATGGATTCTCCACAGTACCTAAAAAACTTGTGCCCCGTGCGCCCCCCCCCCCCTAAATCCACGCTTGCTATAGCCCATGTGTTATTCTGATGTATAACCTATATTACTGTAAAGTTTCATCCAAATCCGTCCAGTAGTTTTTGCGTGAAAGAGAGACAAACATACAAACTTTCACATTTATAATATTAGTAAGATATATATATGTCCGAGTGGAGGTACAAAAAAAAATACTCTTAAATAGGGTGAACGGTTTATTTGAAAGCCAGCGTTTCGACCCACATTGCAGAAATTCTTCAGGGCTTATAAAGGGGTCAAGGGCCAAATCACAGTTAAGTATCAATCCTTGACTCCTTCGATTTGGTTATTGTTGGTATGAGAATTATGTTAATCATGGATAGGGGTTTTCGAGCAGATATGTACAATACAAACATTTTTCAAATATTTTCCCATTTTTCTGTCTCTTCCACAACTAGCTCTTGTAAGGGGTTTAGTTTTTTGTTGTTTTTCGTTTTTGGTTTTGTGGGATTTTGAATCTACATTAATGTATTTTATATTGTAGTGTATGTGTGTGGAAAATTAAGCACTCTGTGCACTACAGAAGATTCACGGTAGCCGAAAACCATTTATTTCAAAGGATTAACCAAAACAACTCAGAAGATTTATATTTAGTTTTCCTAATGCCTTCTCGCTAAAGCTTTTTGACTATCATTTGCTATGCCCCCGAGGGAAAAAAGTGAAAACCTCATGACATGAACAATAATTTATTTGAGGAAAACCTCGACTTTGAAATGATTTAATAATGTATATGAATCCCTTCATCGCGTAATTCTTCTGAATGCGATCTTGTCGTCAAGTTCTTTGCTGATGATTCGATGGCCACACAGAGCTTAATTTGAGAATCTTTATTCTTTAATTATTATACGAAACGTCGGCAATGAATTTGCCGTCAAGGTCAAAACCAGAAGAAATACTTGATGAGTGGATTAAATATAATGCCTTGGCAAATCAAAAGAGTATGCAACATACACGAAGTCTCAAAATATCCATCTTGATCAATGGATGTTACGGAGATGGATGTTAACATGTATTGGAGTAATAATGATGTATTTTAAGAAAGAGATAAAAAAAAGTTTTATTTTTATTCTACGTTATATTTTCTGATTTATAAAATAAGTGATTAAACGCCACTTACCTCAGTTTTGGAACCGGAACAGTTTAGCAAAAAAGCAGAGATAGTTCAATTGAGCAGCCAATGAGTGTAAATTGGTTCACACAAAACTGTTAGAACTCCAAGCGACTATTTGCATTTGGTTTTAGAGTTCCATAAAGTACAAATAAACATGTTACTATAGGAGCAGCTACTAACCATTAAGTACACCCAGTCGATTAAGTTTTCTCTATTTAGAGATTTGGTTCAACTCTGGTTACAAGAGAAGCAATTAGTACTTCTAGGTCTTCAGTAATTAACAAGGCAGCGATAATTGCTCTTACACATATCAATTAACTAAGAAACGTTAAAAAAAGCAGCAGAAAATACTTCAGTATCAGACCACATCCTCAGCTGGCGTGTAGCCTCGATTTCATTTCCAAGAAGAAGAATTTCACAATCAAAATTATTTTTTCTGTTTGTTTTATTCTTAGAAGTGGCTCGATTATAGGCGTACAGAGGGAGAGGGGTTTATTGGGGATGTAACCTCCCCATTGCTTAGAAGAAATTAAAAAAAAAATTTAACAATTTAAAAAAAATAAAACTTTGAAGGATTTTACTTTTTCAAAGTTATTATTGTGGGATTGCAGAAGTAAGGGTCAATAATGCCAACAAAACTAAGAAAGTGCAAACACAGTTATTTTAATGAATAAAAGGTACACTAAAATGACAAACCAAAACGTAATAATGTATGAGATGAAACGTCGGCACATAATATAAGTACATCACTTATTCTGTGTTCTTATTGACTGCACCCCCCAACTATCTCCTTTACAAAACATAATAATGTTTATTTACAATTAATTATATTATTATAGCGGCAGTAGTGGCATCTAGCGGCAACAATAAGATCGCAAATGTGAGAGGAACAGTTTAGACAATTCTTAGAATCTAGAAGTAAAGTCCGGATGGGTCTAGAAAGTTCCCTACGCAATTAAGTATCGTAAGTTATTGTAACCAATAAATAGGGTTACTCGTATTTAAAAGCTACAACTTGATTGCCCTTCCAAAAATAACATTTATAACTTCCAAAATAACATTTATAAACAATTATAACCTATTTATTTAATTTGAAGCTACGTGATTTATAGTATAATACATATTATACATATATTACAAGACATCTTTTTTAAGGGAGTAAATATGTTGGAGTGGTTTACTGGTGGGGGTTAACCCCCCATGAGTCAACTCTAGTTACGCCAACATTCACTAGGAATAAACACATTTTTTAAAATGGATGCATGATCTTGTTGAGGATACGAAATAAATAAGAATTTCAGGTTTTTAGACACCTTTTTAATTTTTGACACCTGTTAGACTATATTGATTCATTTTGGAATACACAATTAAGACTGGCATGGATACACTCAGAACTCGACTGAACTTATTGATCACTATCAATATACAACTAAATTTATTGATTTCAAAAAATAAATAATGGGGTCGTTGGGAATGAAATTTCCGTCCGTTTTTATTAGTGAATTTCATTTGTTTACTATTTCTATGTTTACAGTTTGTAATGACCTACTAGGGCGGATTTAAGGGGGGGGAGGGACTCGGAGGCACGTATCCCCCCCTCCAGACGTTTTTTTGTGTACTGTGGAGAACCCATTACAGTACATACTTATATGCAAATCACAAGGTCATAGTTGTTAAAATATATGAAGAACATATGTGAAACTATTGTTTTGATATTTTACTAAACCTTTGAAACCTTTCAATAAATACTAAAGTTTATTTCTATGTTATTGTTGATTTTTTGCCCGTCTGCCCCCTCCAGAAAGAAATCTTGGATCCGCCCTTGATGAGCTGTTATTAACTTATTTTGTGTACATATATTGAATGCACCCTCCTCCTACCGTTATATTATACTCTACTAAGATGTATCCAGTCAACCATTTCCATATCCATATTTTCTCGTTCTGTTAATACTTCCTCTGGTTTTAATTTTTGATTGGAAATGGGATACTCCTCCAGGAAAGTTATTTCGACTTACAACTGAATGTCGTGTTCTTATAAATCCTATACTAAGGCGGAAGAGCTCAACATACATGCTCGAGCTGTTACATCCGGTATAATATATCCCGTTGAGCATTGCCTTATATGCATAAACCTAATTTAAATAATGAATAAGGATGAAAGCTATGAAAATCAAGAGAAATTGAAAAATAAAATAATTATTGTATGTATAAATAAATATATTCATATATATATATATATATATATATATATATATATATATATATATATATATATATATATATATGTATTCATATATGAATATATGTACAGGGTATTTAAGGGTTACCTAGCCAAACTGAAAATGTTAACTAAGGATGTCAAAATAAGAAAACAAATTCCGATGCAGTTATATCTTATATTTAAGTTGATTTTTTCCTAATATGACGTAATTATACTGAGAAAAGGGAAATCGTGTACATAATTCTGTTTATGAATAAGCGGTTAAGTCAGGCCTTGGCAAGGAATGGAGTTACTGCTTATATTACAACTCTATTCCAAGCCAAAGACTACGTGAATGACACGATTCCGCTTCTCTTAGTAAAATTAAATAATTTTGGATATTATTCAACCAAACCACTAATTCACCAGGGCTTCACATATATAAGCATATGCATAAGTAAATCGTACTGGGGGAGACATAATAGATGGGGCCTCAAAATAAACTTCCGCAAAACTGAATGCATGACCATTTATAATCAGACAGAACTCGTTTTTGAAGGAAATCTCATAAAAAAGTGGATAATTTTAAATAATTGGGGTCTGTAATGGCCATAGGCGGATTCTGAGGGGGGGGGGCACGTTTCTCCAGACGGTGTTTTGTCTAATGTGGAGCATCCATTACAGAACATACTTATAGACAAATCATGTGATAATAGTTGTTAAAACATATAAATAAAATAACAGAAATAACATGAGTGAAACTATTGTTTAGATATTTTAATAAACCTTTCTATAAATACTACAAGTTTATTTCTAAGTTATTGTTGATTTTTTTGTCCGTCTGCCACATGTGCCCTCCAGAAAAATCCTGGGTCCGCCCTTGAAAGCAACGGTACATCGGAAAAAGAGATAAAACAAAGGATTAATACAATCCGCAAAGAAATTGGCATGCTTAACTCGGTCTTTTGGAGCAATAATGTGACGAAGGATACGAAGGAGCTCAGTCCATAATTAAAAGCATATTGCCATATGGTGCAGAGACATGGACGATAAGCGCTGTTCCAGGGAAAAAGCTATGTACTTGCTACTATGATGGACTATTGGAGGAGAGCTTACTAGGTATCCAGATCAGAAGGAAGGACTATTGCTGAAATTAGAGTACGAATGCAAAATCAACAAAACACTCCCCAAAATATAGAGAAGAAAATATTGGAATGGAATGGTCATCTCAGAAGAATGAAGGAAGTAGATTTCCCAATTTAATTTTCAACTGGAGTGCTAAAGGCAGGAAACGGTGAGGAAGGCAAAGAAAAAGATTGCTAGAAGGAACTGAGGAAAGTATGCAAGGCCATGGTCTGAGAGAAGAAAATATTCAAGATACAGTAGAACCTCGATAATCCGAACTAATTGGGACCGGGGGTGGTTCGGACTATCAAATCGTTCGGATTACCAAACAAAGTGCTTTCCAGGCATAGTAGCATGCAAAAATGAACACTGACATACTAGTTCCCATAAAATATGAAGCACGTTGTGTTCTTTAAGGTAAATATGTAGTTTGTTTTATGAAATACTACTGGGCTACAGTAAGATAATTATATTTTATTATTGCACATGAATTTCATAATATAATACATATGTAGTATACAATCTTATACACACACAGAAAGTACAATACTGTACACACAAAAAACTAAACATTTCGAAAATAGTCACTCATTTTTTTTTTTTTAACTAAGGTTGAAGAACGTTTTTTGGCTGCTAAATCACGAATTTTCTTTAGCGTGGTCAACTGAGGTAAAAAGCATTCAGGTTGTTTTTCGTACCAGTTCATTGTCGTTTCAAGAGCTGATCGCATCGGCATGGGATGGGCCCGAATCAATAGTGTCTTCATCATCACTGCTGTCTTCTGATTCGTTGACTTCCGTGACAAGAGACAGGATCTCTTTCGATGCTCATTAATATCACTGTTGAGCCACTCTGTTGCATCAGCCAGGTCACACTCTTCAAAGCCAGGAATTACATTGCAAAGATCGGCGATTTCTGCAAGAAGCTCAGGTTCAAGTCCCTCGTTATTTTCGTCTTCATTGATAGCTGGCCTCGGCCAAAGTTTGTTCTAAGCTTTCATTAGATTTCCCTCAGTTAGACTTTTCCAGGAATCCTCCAACATGTAGCAGCAGTCTTTAAGATTTAATTATTTTATAAACTCAATCACACTTTCTTCATTTCGATCTGCTTGAAGTAGCCGCCGAAGCACTTCTTTCCTGTAAATTTGTTTCATTTTGGCAATTACGCCCTGATCCATTGGCTGGAGGAGGGCTGTTCCATTTGGTGGGAGAAACATGACAGTAAAGTTGTTGTCAATGCTGTTCAAGCGATCAGTATCAGTATGTGTGGGGGCATTGTCAATAATCAACATAACTTTTCCAGTTTTCCCTGGCTTTCTCTGAATTTCTTAACCTCTGGTATGAAAGTGTTAGAGTACCAATCAAGAAAAATATCCGACGTCATCCATGAACTCTTCTGTGCCCTATAAATGACAGGAAGGCATGTCACATTGTTAAAGCAACGAGTTTTTTTGCTTTTACCAATCAGCAGTAAAGGAAGACAATTGCTTGCATTGGCACAAACCATAGCTGTCACCCTGTCTTTGCTCACTTTTTAGCCAGGAGCACGAGTTTCATTACGTGATGGAAGAGATTTCGTCGACAAGGAGCGCCAATTTATCCCAGTTTCGTCAGCATTATAAACATCATCCCTTGATAATTGCTTATCAAAGTTTTTAGAAACGATACTGCAGCAGCAGAATCACCAGATAGCATTTTTCCTTGAACATCAAGCTGTTTTATTCCATGCCGTTGTTTGAAGTTAGCCAGCCACCCACTGCTGGTCTTGAAATCAGGAGGCCCATTAAGTTGTTTATTAAAATCTAGAGACTTTTCACAAAGAAACGGGCCTGATATTGGTTCACCTAAGCTCCTTCTTTGTGTAAACCATAAATATAAGGCATCCTCAAGAGCCATATTATGCGCTAATTTTAATTTTTTTTCTGGTTTTAGGTCCCTGATTGCTATCTTGTTGGGATGCATATTTCAAGATAGCATCTTGTTTAGATTTTATGTCCGTAATTGTAGACTTACCGACACCGAACTCTCAGACTAATGCTGCTCCGCTTTCACCTTTCTTAAGTCTTTCCAGGATTTTAAGTTTTACCTCTATGTTCAGTGTCTTGTGTTTTCTTTTAAACGACGCTTGTGTGCCATTTTACGTGAAATTATTGCTTGAAGCCATTTTAATTGAAATTATAGTACACCATGTGAAAGTAATGTTTCACTGTTCATTAAACAGTGAATTTCGAAAGTAAAAACCAACACAGGCACAATAACAACACTCCCCCTTCTCTCTCTCAGATTGTGCTTACTATTCTGATTATTTTTATTTTTCCTAATACGGCGTTCGGATTAAAAAGGTTCGGATTATCGAGGTTCTTCCGTAGAACAAATTGGAAAAATTAATTAAAGGAAAGTTTTGGTTGAAGGAAACCAACCATCTGAGGAAACCCTAAGAAAAAAAAAGTAAATCGTGAGAATATTAAATTGCTTTCGCAAAGTTTTAGCAAGTAGGAGGGCTAGGGACGTGAGGATGATATTTTTAGTTTGCTAAAATAACAAGCTCGTCTCTAACTTCTCTCTATAAAAGCTAATGTTTTTCTTCCACTGGCTTGACTGATGGGCAACGTAGCTATTGACTGACAGAAGCATAAAATCGGTACGTCCTTCACAATGTTGTAAAAATGGCGAAAATTCCCAGCTGCTTTTTTCGTGTTCGATTTTTAGATTGTTATGAAATCCAAGTGGTCAACAAATCCAAAATTTTCGTAACTTTTTTGGAATATTTTTCACAAATTCGACTCAAGCATTTTAGCTAAAACTTTGCATTTTCCCAGGACAAAAATACTTAATGTACCTATCTATCTTTTTGCCTTATGCTTGTGGGCATAATAGCATAATAGTTGCTAAACTCCTCGCTCTTGAAATGGGCTTTCTCTAAGACGCAATGGCGGCATCTCAAGGTTCCGACAGGATGAAGCTCCGCTAGAGGAAGAAGAATGGGCTGATAGGAAATATTGGTAGAAAAGATTTTGGATCTCGGGATACATTCACTGTAAAAAACCCGAATAAATAAAATAAAATCTTTTTTCAGATTTTCACGAACCCGTATATCAGCAAATGTTTAAATTAAAAAATATATAGGAGGAAGAAAATGGTCCAGATGGAGGTCAGAAAAAATTCCCTTTAGTAAGAAGAAATATTTATTTTAAAGCCACTGTTTCGACCCACATTATCAACTCTTGACCACATTAATTGCCCTGGAGAATATCTTCAATGTGGGTCGAAACGTTCGCTTAAAAATAAAAAGTTCTTCTTACTAATACGAATTTTTTCTTACCTCCACCCACACCATTTTTTTCCTCATATAAAACTAATATTATTCAACATAAAAAATATATGCATTACATATAAAAGGTTTATCAAAAATGTGCCTAGCAACTAGTTAGAGGGGAAAATAATTTTTAAAAATACGAAAATGAGGAATATGATTGCCAAGAAAATCAGTTCATGACCAATCATAGAGTTCATAATTTCAGTCTAAAAGAGTGAAAACTTTTATTCCCACTAGTGAAAAAAAAGATCTTTTATCTTTTAGGTCATGTTTTTCCAAAAAAAACAGCCTAAAATGGCATATTTGTACTCAAACGATGCAAAAAACGAATTCTCTGCGATTTTTTTTCATAGTGCTCTCATTTACAAGCCACAGATAAAATAACCCCGCCTGATTTTTACTTCCTATTAAGACCACGCCAATTTACTAAATTTTTGTCGTGGTACTTATTAGATGTAGAATTTTACGTTCTTTTATTAAATAAACGTTAAAGCTTTTCATAGATTATTTCGTTTAGTAATAATAGGTGAAAAAAAAATTTCAAAATTAAAATATTTTGTAAGTAGCATGATCAGACTGACTGGAAGACTCCAGTTTTTAAAAGTATCAATAGGTACTATTAAAAAAATTTTCATTAAAGTTTTATTATACAATGACCATTTTCTTATTTTTAAGATGAAAAGTTTTTATATCATCAGGCATGGTTTTTGCCACAGATTCCAAATTTATATTTCCAAAAAACCTTGTAAATTTCATTGCCTTCTAAAACCTGCCATAAGTTCCTCCTTTACCCAAGTCTCACCTCACTCAAGAAATTTTCCTTTTAACCACAACATTTATCGTGAACTATGATTTCTATAATTTTATGATTTGATTAAACCATCGGTATCAGTAATAACTCCAGCGCATAACCAAGGATTCATTAAATAAAAGACAAGGCCCTTTTATTCCTGTCTAGCCTATGAAATTTATTATCTTTCAAAGTTAATATTACAAATGTGAATATAATTAGGCAATTAACAGAAAATTATAAAAACTATATCAATAAGTATTACTAATTAGAGCATTAATGTAGAAAAAAATTATTTTCCTTACCCATTGTAGAATACAAAAATAAAATAACATTGATTAAAAAAAATCAATAGATTAATTATACTTAAAAGGTAAAAAAAAAAGTCAAAATTAATATACATAATATATTTACAGGAAAAACATATACAAATAAAATATATACATGAATAGTTTTCTCTTCTCTCTAAAATTCAAATCTAAAAAAATTTTTTACTTCCTTATTATCAGTTCCTACCTCAGTAATAGAGCCTTTAAAGTAAACCATAATTTTACCTACTCTTCCCTCTTTACCCAGTCTGCCGGAGTTCCTCAAGGTAGTATCATGGGTCCCATCCTATACACGATATATACAGCTGACATCCCAACCCATCCAAGCACTGTCCTCACTACGTACGCTGATGACACATGTGTGTTATCAGTAAATAATGATCCATTTGTTGCATCCCAAACTCTTCAATCCCATATCTCAAACCTTCAAGAATGGTGTCAAAATTGGAGAATTAAAATTAATCCTAACAAATCCCATCAAATTACCTTCACCCTTCGTCGTAAACCTACAAATTCCTGCCCTACTGTATCCTTTAATAATATTCCTCTGAACTCTGTCGAACAGGTACGTTACCTAGGACTCCATCTGGACAAACGTCTCACTTGGAATCCTCATACAAGACTGAAAAGACAAGAAACTGCTCGTCGTTTTCGCCTACTTCAACATTTACTGGACAAACGCTCTAAGCTCCCAATAAATTACAAAAGACTCATTTACATGACAGTTATCAGGCCTATTTGGACATACGGAGTTGAGCTTTGGGGCTCTACTAAACCATCCAATTCATCTCGTATCCAATCCTTGCAATCCAAAATCCTTCGTAAAATCCTCAATGCTCCTTATTATGTCACAAACAAACTCATCCATCATGATCTTAATATCCCATATGTTACTGATTTGGCCCAAACTAGATACCTATCCTTCCATGACAAGCTCCATACACACTTGAATCCGCTAGTCTCTCAACTTGCTTCCCATACTATTCCTGATAACCCTCCGAGGCGTCTGAAAAGAAGATGGCCTCGAGACCATCTACTATAGAACTTTTTAGAGTGCTACCGATGGGTAGTTTCTCCACAAGTGCTTTTCAAGTCGTATTAGACATATAGCAGATTTACTTATTGTAATTGTATTATAGTTGTAAATGTCAATAAATTGAATTAAAAAAAAAAAAAAAAAAAAAATTTTAATTGAAATAAATATATTGCATTGATTTACTTTAATCTTAAAATACATAAATATAATTTCAATCACATAACATGTGTTTTAAAGTATAATACTAAAAAGTGAAATAATTTGGCTTATAAGGAAATTATACAGAAATTTACAAAAAATATACAATACTAAGATATCATTAGCCTGAGCCAGTTTTAACCCAAAGACTAAATAATACATAATCTTTACACTGTTAAAATCTTAACATATTTTAAAAACTTACACAGAAAGATAGTATCACCATTATTTTAAAAACTTACACAGAAAGATAGTATCACCATTACGAACACTTAATGCTTTGTATAATCAAAAAAATACATAGATATAAAATTATAATTTGAGCAAATACCATTCTTTGATGTTTAAAATTCAAATAAGATCAATTATCATTTATCTTGCTTGAGCTTTTTCATGTATATCCTTCTTGGATAATAACTGTTCTAAAGTAAGTAAAGCTGTACCTAACTGGTCCTCTCTGTGGAAAGGCTGGGCCATTTGTCTCAACCATTTCTTTGCTATTTGAACTGCTTCTTCCGTTGAGAGATTGCATAAATGATCACTTAAATGTTCCTGTATCCATTTCGGCAGTTTACTTTTTTTATCGATTCTCCCAAAACGTTTGTCAGCAAAAATCATTATACCATAGTCCATTTTCCCACGAATAGCTCGCCCTACACACTGTGCAGCATGTCTCATGGCATCAAAAGTTAAGAAATCATTTTCCCTAATTTGAAATGTTTCTCTTAAATAGTCCAGACGTGCTCTTAATATCCTGGATTGAGTGTATACATAAGGAATTCCGAACATTAAAACTGCCCTTCCCAAATGATGATCAAAGTCGACACCTTCAGAAACTTTTCCTCGAGCAACCGACAATAATACTCCACCTCTTCCACTTTCACAAGCTTTAATGTAATTAATAAGAGCTAAACTAGTTTCTGCTGCATCTTGAGTTTCAATAAACAGTAATTTTTTTCGCTGCACACTATCAATAACACCTTGGTCATACCAAGAGGCAACAACAGATTCCAGATACAAATAAGATGTAAAAAAGCACACAACACCGTCTGGTACCACACTACAAATTTCTACTAATAACTGGCCATAGTTTCGGACAACAGCAATATCTTCCCTCGATTCGAATCGAGATGTCATAGCAACTTGATCACTTCCTTTTGAGACAATCATTGGCAATAAACATGGACGAGCAAGAGTCATAGTAAAAGAAGCCAGAACTACAGGATGAAAATCTAAAATTTTTGGAAACATATCCAACGGCGAAAGTGTCCCTGAAGTAATAACAACTGACTGGAAGCGATCGAAAACTGGCTTTATAGCAATAGATGCATCCATACAGCTAAAATGCAATATTGGATTTGACACAGTTGGTGCTTTATCTTCAAATGGTTCAATAATGATGGTAAATCCTTTTGTGTAAGAAGAAACTAAAGTAGCAAGATGTGTCACAACTGTCAAAGGAGAAAAATCAGTCTGATCAGAAATCTCTAATGTGCGTAACAGAGAAGCAAGCCTTTCTGCACAAAATCTAAGAGGTTTTCTTTCAATACACACTTTACTAGCAATATCTTTAAGGAATGCAGCAGGTGATTCATGAACAACGTGTTGAACACGCAGGCGGGTTTTCAAATATTCAAGAAATCTTCTCAAAAAGCTAACAAAATGTTCAGCTGTTCTTATATTACCAGGAACGACTTCTTTTAAGATTTGATCCGGAAGCACTGGATTTGCCAATATCACATCAGTCTCCCTAGCCATCTGAGCATCTCGTAAACCCTGAACTAATCTACGATATTCTTCTTTCAACCTTGACTGATTTGCATCTTTCATCTTACTAACTGTACTTTCTAAAACTTGTATATTAGCTGAAGTCTTTTCTAAAATTTTACGGTTTATTTTAACACTCATAGACTCAATACATACATTGTCTATATTGTGAGCTTCATCAAAAATTACAACTGAGGTTTTAGCCATTTCTTTCGAAACTACCTCAGCAATCTTCGGATCTAACAAGTAATGATATGAATATATGACTACATTTGCATATGTCACACCACGACGTGCAAGGAAATATGGGCACATTTTATTCTGCATCCCAAAATCTTTCAAATCATCTAAACTGTATACCCCTGGAGGAAGACTGAGTTCTCTTCCCCTTTCGTCATAATTTTCATAAAAGTTACAAACAGGTACGTTAGAATCAGTATTATGTCTTTCTCTAATGTAGGAAGCTGTGAGATTATGGCATCTACCATCAACAACTTTACCATCTCTTTCTTTACTAACTTGAGGATGAATACATAAATTTTTTCGAGAACTCAAGACTAAACCGATCAAGTTTAGAGGCTTGCCACAGCTTTTGTAGTAAGTTATAAGTTTTCTCAACTCTTCCACCACTTTTTCAATCTCTGGGATAGTTCTTGAACAATAAACAAGCTTGTTGACGACATAGGGATATTCCACCATGTATGCAACAACAAGAGACAGCAATGTAGTCGTCTTACCTGTGCCTGAAGGCATCTCCAGCAAACAATGGCCTTTAGCATCTAGACCTTTTTTAAGTTCTGTCATATAAGAAAACTGTTCTGGATAGATGTATTCATAAGGAAAATACACATCGAGTCCATCAACTGGAACAATCATTTTGATAATCGAACTATTAAACAAATAATCTCTAAGAAATTTCAATCACACTACTCGATGACAATCTTTAAAATCAAAAACTTTTATAGTATCCTTAAAGTTAGTTGCATAATTTAAAAAACAACAACAATCTCTATACATAAACGCTCATGATGACTAAATGAACTCTAAAACAACTCGATGACATAAAAACAGTACCGGCATCGTGCAACCAATAACTGCTATATAACCTTTCCACTCGAAGTAAACAAGATATTCCCTCCTATCCCCACTCCATATCGTAAGTGTTACCAAACTAGTTTTATACTTTCATAGACGAAAACTAAATAGATTAAGCCGGGGTACGAGCAATGATCCGCTACCCTTATAAAAGAAAAGGGGTTAAAATAAGAATCAAATTAATTATTAATGGCATCTTAAAAATTCAATATTTAATTTTGTATACCTATTATTTTTCCACTTACCCGGTTCTTTTTCAATATTTATTCCATATATATCATATGGATCATTCCGCATAAATCTGGTTGGGAGGGAGAGCAGAGTTTTCCAAACAATACTGAATACCAGCATTCTCGAAATAGTTAAACAATTAGGGTTCTATCCGAGGGCGGATTCAGGATTTTTTTCTGGGGAGGACACAATGGGCAGACGGGCAAAAAAATCAACAATATCTTAGAATAAACTTGTAGTATTTATATAAAGGTTTCAAAGGTTTATTAAAATGTCTAAACAATAGTTTCACTCATGTTATTTCTGTTATTTTATTCATATATTTTAACAACTATAATCATATGATTTGTCTATAAGTATGTTCTGTAATGGATTCTCCACAGTACACAAAAAACCGTCTGGGGGGACACGTGCCCCCCTGGATCCACCTATGGTTCTATCTACAAAAAACTGCGAGTGAGAGGTCAATCAGTACTAAAACTAATGCAATTTTAGGTTCTTCTTACTTTGGTTAACAATATTTTCATTTTTTTAACTTACTAATTTCAATGGCCTATTATTTATTTCCGTTCAATACTAAATTTTTATTTATTTTTCCACTTTCCCGATTCTTTTCTTTTCCATGTAAATCAATTAGAGTTGGCTTATTTCGGTGGGAGGAGTTGAAATGTAAATGTTTTATATACATATAAGTATTTATTTATTTTTTAATCAACATAAGATAGAAATGATGTTAAAGTAATTTCAATGGCCTATTTTTTTTTATTTTCATACAACATACAACTTGGACACCTATGCATGCTCCTCTTAATACTTCTACCCTCCGTCGATTCCATGCTCCCTGGATATGTCAAAATGTAAAAGAACTGCAAAGGAAGCGCGATGCAGCCCCGACGCTATAGACGGACAAGACTGACTGCCGATTATCAAGTATTAAGGACTCTCTTCAACTTAACACAAACTACAATAAGACAGGCAAAATTCAAATTTTGCACCCGATCCTAAATCCAAATGGTGAATCCTTCGGAACCCTTTATAAATCTCCTTCCTCAGTAGTCTTTCCGGTTTCAGCTGATGAACTGAACGTACATTTCTTGTCTTCCTCCTCTAACAGTTCACAATCTGCTTCTCCCAATTTCTCAATAGTACTATCATTCAATTATAACAACTTTTATTTCTCCTGCATATCACCCACTGTCCTTATCTCCTCCCTAATGAAATCGCACTCTAATTCTATAGGGTCTGACGGTATTCCTGTCAAATTGTTAAAAGTATGACTTCCCGAAATCCTGCCCGCTCTTCTCTACATTTACATTTATCCCCAACAAAATGCAGTTTTCTCTTCCTTCTGGAAAAAAGCAATAGTCCATCCTATTAACAAATCATCTAATCCCTCAAACCCGAATGACTTCCGTCCTATCTCTACTCTCTCTAACCTTTCCAAACCTCTTGAAAGAATAGTTCGATCCCAAATGTCAAATTTTCTGGAATAATCTAAACTCCTTGATCCACTTCAATCAGGGTTCCGTCCTGGCCTCTCCACACAATCTGCCCTCGTTAATATCAACGCGGATATACTTACCACCATGGATGAAAAAAAACTCACTGTAATAATTCTTCTTGACTTTTCAAAAGCTTTCGACTCGCTTAACCATTCCACCCTTTCTTCTAAATTAAAAGCTCTTTCCTTTTCCAACAGTTCAATACTCTGGCTCCAAGCTTTCCTCTCGCATAGGACTCAAGCGATCTCCGTTCCAAATCAACCCCTATCCTCTTTCCTTCTGCTGAACACAGGAGTGCCTCAGGTTTCTAGTATTTCCCCAATCCTTTTCAATTGTTACATTAATGACCTTCCTAAATCAATCCACCACTGTTCCCACCATCTATACACTTCTCATCACTTCTTTCATCTTTCCACACTTTGACTATGACTCTGTGGTTTATGGTGGGCTCTTGAACAAACTTGAGGAAAGACTGAGATGAATTATGAACAGCGCTCTTCCATATTTTTCCATTAGCCAATTTCTGTTTATTGTAATTGTTTACTCTATTATTTTATTTTATTTATTTTTTGTTTGTCTTATGCATATTTTTTTTCTCTATGAGAACATACGCTTTAGTTCATATCTAATTTTAGTATTCCAATAATGTAGCCGTTTGGCCAGAAATATTTCTATTAATTTCTGTGCAATATTGTTATTCTTAAGGGACCTGGTCCCAGAATAAAATTATTTTTCTATTCTATTCTATTCTAACAGTAATTTTTCTCCCATTCGATGTATAAATATTTAATATAAAACACACAAGTATCAATAAGTAAACGAAAATATGAGTGCTGGATAAAAAGGATTAACTGCAAGAAGTAAGAAGGAGGGTAATATCTATCAAAACATTTCCTGAAATCGTACAAACTCCTTCTTTGTTTTAATATTCATGAAATTTTTAATTTTTTTTTAAACTGAAATAAGGAATAACTATAACATCTTTTCTTTTAAGACATTCCTTTTCACCATTTGCATATTTTGAAAAAATATTCCATAAGAAAGTAGTTAAAATTATTGTTTAAAATAGTACATTTGGATATAGATCACTAAAATACACCCTTTGAATTTTTCTATTGTGGCGTCTTTTGTCAATGTAATTGTTTGTTTAATAGAAAATAAAACATGATCAAACAACTGCCATTTTTTTTTTTTTTTTTTTGGTATTCAAGCAGACATTCTAATTTCTAAGAAACTTCATTTTTTATATGTAAAACATTTTAGTATTTATGCAGAAATTACAAGTATGTAATGTAGCAAAAGGGAATAATGATGATTTAGCAGAGCTATTAAGAATATAAGTACCAATTTTTTAAATTCCACTGAGTGCTGACTGGAAAATGACTTCTCAATAAGCAATCATTATTAAACATGTAGGAAAAGATTTCATTTAAGTTGCTTTAAATTTCTAATAAAATCCACTGTCATTAGTTGATTTGTGTCATTATTTGTTGTTACAAGAACAATTTTTTTTTAATTTCTTCACATTCAATTAAATTTCACCTTTTATGTTAATATTATTTTTATTTATTTAAAATTAGTAATCACTTTTGTAATTCTAAAATTATTTTTCATTATTTTAGATAATGCTTAATTCACTTCACAAGTATGAACCACGAGTGCATATAGTAAAGGTTGATAATGAGCAGCAACGGAAAGTATTGGCTTATCCGTTTCCAGAGACACAATTCATTGCTGTAACTGCTTACCAAAACGAAGAGGTACACATCAATTTCAAAATAGTAAATGTTTTTTTACTAATAAAATATTTTTCACATTTTCAAATTAATTTCAGGTAACAGCACTTAAAATTAAGCATAATCCTTTTGCCAAAGCATTCCTTGATGCAAAAGAAAGACCAGAAAACAGCCAACAATCAAGAGACTACCAAACACAGTGTAAGTATGCTTTGTAATGTTAAATATTTTTTCAATATACCGTGATCATTAAAAAAAAAACCTCATTTTAAAAATTCTATAATCATGTCATCTAGATGAAATTTAACGACTATCAATAATTGTAGCATCTGTCGTCTAAAAATACAGGTATCTTTCTGCACGTCTGAGGACCTTAAAAGTTACTCAGGTATGAATATTTTGCATAGTGAGAATAAGAGAACAGCAGTGGGAAATAATGCATAGAACTACATTTATATAATACAAGACCAAGGATACTCTTAACAGAATAAAGGAGGTTTATATGAAAACAAATTTAAATGAGTAACAATTTTCCAAGAAAAAGCCATACCTTTTAAATCAGAGAATTGAATGCTGGTCAAAAAACAACCAAAACCTAAAACCTAATAAGCGGAGACAATCACAATGATTAACAATAAATCAGTCGTTGGTAATGAATCTTGTCCTAATTTTACTAGTTTCACTTTGAAAAATAAAATTAGGAATTGGTATTTAATTACATAATTTTACAAGGAAAAGCATTTAATGATAATTATGATCCAAAATTATCTTATTTTTTTTAATTTATAGGATACTTTAACAGAATAAAGGAGGTTTATATGAAAACAAATTTAAAGGAGTAACAATTTTCCAAGAAAAAGCCATACCTTTTAAATCAGAGAATTGAATGCTAGTCAAAAAACAACCAAAACCTAAAACCTAATAAGAGGAGACAATCACAATGATTACCAATAAATCAGTCGTTGGTAATGATTCTTGTCGTAATTTTACTTGTTTCACTTTGAAAAATAAAATTAGGAATTAGTATTTAAGTACATAATTTCCAACGAAAAGCATTTAATGATTATTATGATCCAAAATTATATATATTTTTTTTTAAATTTACATCCAGTTAATGTTTAAACTCAGTGAATACTGACAAAAAGAGTTTACATTATTTAATAAGTAGTTCGATCATTATGTCAACATATTTCCATTTTGTAGATTATTAAAGCAAAGAGATGACAAAATTGAAGGAGATTAAATGTTTATTGCAATGTTCACTTAAAAATTAAGCAAAATAAATTATAAGTATACAAAATGGTAAAAACAATATGAAATAAAATAAATAACAAATCAACATTAGCATTTGTTAGCACGTTATCAACAGTTCATATTTACAATAAATCTTAATGAATAACTCATTAATTAATAACAAAAACATTCAATACTAATAAAAAAACAACAACTAAATATTGGCACAACTGATAAATAAAATCATATAACTTTAAATTTAAACAACCTAAAAAATTTACATACTTTTAAACTGATCTTAATAGGCATTAATATTTAGCTATTAATAAATGTCATGTTGATCATCTATTACTTAAATAATGATAAATAATATACTTGTTATATTCTAAACTGTTTTGACCTGAAATATTGAAGTTTTTAAAGAAACAAACATTAAACAAAATATGCAGCTAACTGAGCCATCTTATCTTTAGGTTTCCTTTGTTTATGTTTTGACCCTCCACGGCCTCTATATGATCTCCCAGATTTGGCACGAATGGAAGCCCGATGAGACCTAACAAGAGGTGCAAATTCTATTGAACAAAACACGCATCCAGACATTTCAGTTAGACCTTCTGGAAGTTTACTTTTTTCTTCTTTATATTCTACTTTTAGAATTTGAGCACCACATTCACATTTCCTGTCTTCCACAGAAACCTTTTGAGCATCATCAAACAAATGTACAATTACATCACACTTATTACAGCATATCTTCCACTTAGGTCCAGAGCCTGGATCAAGAACAAGAATACCTTCACATTCAAGGCAGACAGACAAGCCATTAGCAATGAGTGACTGTGCACACGTTGGATGAGTACACAAATCACACCCAGATCCTTTCTTCATGTCTTTAAATGGTGAAGAATTATAGCAATATGGGCAGAATGGGAAACTTTTTGAACCATTAGACCACCACAAAAGTTCGAAATCATCAAGGGGACACTTTAGTTCTTTATACATCCGAATATTTCCATTCTGAGGAACTGAGTAAGTCTCATCACAATGAGAACAATGAAGTCTAGAAGGCTTTGTTTGAATATATTTTAAATATCTGCGGCATTTACCACAACGTGACTGCGGCTTTCCTGAATCTGCTAAAGATGAAAAAGTAACCTCAAAAAGTTGGTCCATTCCTTCAATATTTGTTACGAAATAAAGGAATTTTTGCTTAAAAATTTCAACTGTATGACTTAAAACAGAATGGAAATCTGCTAGCCCCTGAGCAATGAGATTCAACTGTTTTTCAACTGCAGATCTCATTGTTGGTAGAATCAAATCTACGTCAATTTTTTGATAGCCATGTACTAAAACTATTCCAAGAGCAGTTGGTATTAATTTTCTTCCAGAACCAACTTTCACATAGTTTCTTTGGCATATATTATTAATGTGAACTGGTATAGATGCATCTGTACCAATCCCATGTTTTTCCATAAGTGTAATTAATTCCGCTTCAGTTAAGTAATCAGGAGGCCCAGTCTGACGCTCAATCAATTTCATTTCTTGAACTGGAATTTCTTCATCAATTTGGAAAGTAGGCATCACTTCATTTTTTGGTAAGGATTGCCAATGTAAAATGGATGTATAACCAGGAGAAATAAGAGTTTTTCCTGTAAGAGTGAACGATTCAGAACCAATCATAAATTTTACAATATTTTGAAGATACTTGCAATCTCGGGCAATCGTAGATGCAAAATGACGACAGATGTAATCATAAACCCTCCAAGATTCTTTGTCAAGGTCTCCAGCTAATTTCATAGGGGTAATGGGTGGATGGTCGCCTGCATCATGACCTTTTCTAGGAGTTGATAAACCATCTCTCAAAATCGCTTTTACTTCAGTTCCTATATCGGGACTGTTCTGGAGAATTTTCAATGTCCCAGTCAGGTCGGAGCTTGCAGGATAGTGAGTGGTTTCTGTTCTGGGATAACTTATATAGCCTTGAGTATACAGCTTTTCAGCAATCTGCATTACATTTTGAGGGGACATGCCTAACAAAGAACTACCAACTCTCATCAATTCAACAGTGTTCAGTGCAAGAGGTCTGGCTTTGATCTTATCCCTATTTTCTATACTCACAACTTGAGCCATCTCTGTTCCTTTTATAGAGTTAAGGAACATTGAAGCCACGTCTTTCTCAAAGCACCTCACTCTGTCCCAATCAAGAGTGATTTTTCGGCCATCCGCTAGAGCTAGTTTTGTTTCTATAAGCCAATATGGTTCTGGTTTAAATGTTTGTATTTCATCATGGCGTTTGACACAAAATCCTAGTGTAGGGGTTTGGCAAGGCCCATATGAAATGAGACTAGCATCCAGGTCTCCGTATTTACCTTGAAAAAATTTTGTTTGATAACGAGTAAATGCACAACCGATCCTAAGATCTAGTTCTTGCCGAGCATCTACCGATCGAGCTTCATTTTCATTTGGTCTAACTAAATTAGCCATTGCTATTTTAATTTCTTTTTCAGTTATGGCAGAAAACTTAGCTCTATATATAAATTCCGGACTGTCTTGGTATTTCAAACTATTTTGTACAGCATGTATCACTTCAAAGCATATATTTTCTCCTTCTTTATCACAATCGAGCCAAAGCACTAAATAATCAGAACCTCTGGCTTCCTGACTGAGATAACCAGGCATTCTAAGTTTAGGAGTGGCTTCTTTTTTTTCAGTTTGAGCAGAAAACAACTCCACTGGGTCAACACTATCCCAATTATTGTATTTACCTATGAAATCCAGGGTCATTACATGACCACAAACTGAAGTCATGATAAATATAACATCATCGTTCTTAAAATAACCATTCCACTGATGAACAGAACAGGCCCCATTGCTTCCTTTTCTTGTTTTCGCCTTTCCATCACTTAATATATTAGCTAAACTTTGGGCAAGAGAAGGTTTCTCAGCGACCATAAAAACTTTCTTCATTTTTAGTATCAAATAATATCACTGAATTAAATCATATTAAACTCCAGAATTAATAAAATTGAACGAAATACTGAAATGAATATAAAATTGTGATATCTCTGACACAGACGATAAACTTCTGAGTAAACAACAGCAACCTTTAACTATATAACCTTAACCGGCAAGTATCGATACCAAACAAATGTATCGATCTTTAAAATGTCTATTTTTGTATTGCTACATACTTTTAGTCGAACATAAAGCTAGGACTGAAAATTTATATTTTAGACATTTATATTGTCAAACTAGAAATTTCGTATGCCTTTGTGAGGTTGTCAATTTATATTTGTCGCGCTTGCTTAAAACTCAGTACTCTCCAAACTCGTAATAAATGTCAATATTGTCGTTTGCATTCAATGTCAATAAGTGTCATTGCCATTATCCACATCAACATTTATCTACTAATACCATCATAGGCGGATCCAGGGGGAGAGGGCACGTGCCTCCCCCAGACGGGTTTTTGTTTACTGTGAAAAATCCATTACAGTACATACTTATAGGCTAATCATGTGATGTTATAACAGAAATAACATGAGCAAAACTATTGTTTAGTTATTTTAATAAACCTTTGAAACCTTTCTATAAATACTACAAGTTTATTTCTAAGTTATAGTTGATATTTTTGCCCGTCTGCCCGATGTGCCCCCCCCCCAGAAAAAAATCCTGGGTCCAACCTTGAAAGGAAAGGTATATCGGAAAAAGAGATAAAACAAAGGATTAATACAATCCGCAAAGGAAATTGGCATGCTTAACTCGGCCTTTTGGAGCAATAATGTGACGAAAGATACGAAGGAGCTCATTCCATAATTGAAAGCATATTACAATATGGTGCAGAAACATGGACGATAAGCGCTGTTCCAGGGAAAAAGCTACTTGCTACTGAGATGGACTATTGGAGGAGAGCTTACAGGGTATCCAGATTAGAAGGAAGGACTAATGTCGAAATTAGAGTACGAATGCAAACTCAACAAAACGCTCTCCAAAATATAGAGAAGAAAATATTGGAGTGGAATGGTCATCTCAGAAAATGAAGGAAGTAGATTTCCCAATTTAATTTTCAACTGGAGTGCTAAAGGCAGGAAACGGTGAGGAAGGCAAAGAAAAAGATTGCTAGAAGGAACTGAGGAAAGTATGCACGGCCATGGTCTGAGGGGGGAAGATATACAAGATAGAACAAATTGGAAAGTTTTGGTTGAAGGAAACCAACCATCTGAGGAAACCCTTAGAAAAAAAAAGTAAATCGTGAGAATATTAAATTGCATTCGCTAACTTTTAACAGGTATGAGGGCTAGGGACGTGAGGATGATATTTTTAGTTTGCTAAAATAACAATAAGCTTGTCTCTAACTTCTCCCTATATAAGCTCATTTTTTTCTTCCACTGTCTTGGCTGATGGGATAGTCAACGTTGCTATTGACTGACAGAAGTATAAATTTGGTACGTCCTTCACAATGTTGTAAAAATGGCGAAAATTCCCAGCTGCTTTTCTCGTGTTCGAATTTTAGATTGTTATGAAATTCAAGTGGTCAACGAATCCGAAATTTTCGTCACTTTTTTTGAAATATTTTTCACTAATTCGACTAAGGCATTTCAGTTAAAACTTTGCATTTTTCCAAGACAAAAATACTTAATACCTATCTATTTTTTGCCTTATGTTTATTGGTATAGAGTTGCTAAACTAAACTCTTCGCTCATGAGATGAGCATTCTAAGACGTAGCGGCGGCATCTCAAGGTTCCGAGAGGATGAAGCTCCTGGATCCGCCGTTGAATACCATACTTAATTGTTACTTCTAATTATCTAAATTTAATTATATATATATTTTTTTAATTTCAGATGAACCGAACTGGGTAGGGAACAGTTACAGTGAAAGAAGACACCATAGAATATCTCCCTACCCATCACCTCAGGAACTAAGGCCATCAGCGCCTCCTTCTCCTATATGTTAGTAGTAACATTTTTCAATTTCTTTAAATTAACAACTCTATTACTTATATATTTTGAAAGATCTCATCTATCTATCGTTTTTCTAAACTTTAATCCTAATAAGGAGATATATATATTCAGCCACCAATGAAGTCAATTAAAAATATTTTCAAGCCCACCATTTCAAGATTTTATGCTTAAAACATAATTTAAGTTTGAGGATTACAGACACTTTTATGAATACTTGCGTTCTTCTTATAGACCCCTCCCCCACCCCCCAAAAAAAGCAAATCCTCTCTTCCAAAACTGTTTACGCTCTTTATTTATTCAGTATTCACTTAATAAAAATAAGTAAAACATTCAAGTTCCTAGTTTTTATTTTTAAACTTTAAATACATCTATCATGTACATTTTTTATATCAAATATGGGGGGAAACCTATTTATTACAAGGAGATGTATTTATTTATTTTATTCTAAACAGTTCCTAAATATAAAAATTAAGATTTATTGCTAAGCTCTAGTTAACTAATTTTCAATACTTTTATTTCAGACTATAATGGAGACAGCGATCCATACTATAGCTGGTACTATTATGGAGGAAGTGGTAGTAATAGCCAGATATGTTATCAAACCGAAGCTGTACCAGTTTTTGAAGCTAAAATAGAACCAAGAAATGGCGAAGAAATCCAATACTGACAAACTTAGGCATTTATTTGCTGACAAAGAGAATATCACTTTTACTATAGATGTACTATAGATTAGTGTGGAATGAAAACCGTTGCAAAAATACTTTTATTTTTCTCATTCTTAATGGCATTTTCTACTTGCCAACAAAAATGTCTTTAAGGATCACTAAGATGATTGAAAATATTTTTGTACTTATTAAACTTTAAGGCAGTAACTTCCAACTTCAAAGGATTCAAATTAGAAAATAAAAAAATAACTTTAAAACAGACCGATTTTAATAAAAATGTGTGTAATACAGCATAACAATAATATTTTGTAAAAATAGCAATTATTCAGCAATTTAAATTTCCTAATTAATAACTCTTTAGAAAGAACAAAAACATAAGATTTATTTTAAGGAAAGTTATAATATTAATTTTTTATATATTGAAGTGTTTTTGGTTGGTGGTTTTCGTTTTGTATAGATATGCAATGCATCAAAAAGTTAATATTTAAATGGAAATGGTTGACTGGGTAACATCTAAGAAGAGTGTAAAGTGGTGAAGGGGTGCAGTCAATGAATTAAACAAAATTAGAATTATTTAGTTTATTATGCCTACTTTTCGTCCTATGATTTAGGTCAACTTCAGGACTTAGAAAAAAGAAACTCAATAAAAGATTATATAAAACACTGCATAACCAAAAAAAAAATTGCAGTTTATAAAAACAGAAATGATAAGAATGAAAAGAAATACTATGAGTAAAAGATAAATTATGAAATGATGAAAAATAATAATAGAAAGAAATGTAGAAGATAATAATACATACATAATGATTTTTTTTTAAAATCTTAGTCATGTACATTTCATCATTTTCTAGATTTATTTCCATTCTTATTATTCGTGATCAGTTATTTCATAATTATCTTTTATTCTTTGTAATTCTTTTCATTCTTATCATTTCCATGTATATAAACTGTTATTCTTCTTTGTTACTGCAATGTTTTATGTATTTTTTTTTTAGATTTATTTTTTCTCAGCTCTTAAGATGACATAAATTTTAGTTTCAAACGTAGGCATAATAAAATAAGTCAATCTTATATTGTATGATTCAATGATTGCACTCCCCCCCTCCCAACCATTTCACACTCATCTAAGATATATCCAGTCAACCATTTCCACATCCATATTTCAGATTCTGTTCATATTTCCCATGGTTTTAACATTTGATAGGAAAATTAAATGTGATACTTCTCCAAGAAAGTTATTTTGATCACATTTTACACCTCCCTGCCATTTTACACTATTCTCAAAAAGTTAACAGGTTTGATGTGTCTTAATTCATATTATTCCCTGTCTGCTATAAGTCGTCAGTTACCTCTAAATTTACTGGAATTTAAAATACATAAGATAATAAACAAGCCAAGGAGTGCTAGTGAAACTTTAGTAATTAATTATATCGACACATTTGAAAGATAAACATTTTTGATAAAGCCTAAAATGTCTGTTTTTTATCTTCCTTTTGTAATGACTTTACTGTAAATTTCTTCAAAATTGAGCAATATTACTTTTTAAAAACATTTTATATAAATTAATTGTCTTTGCTTTGAAAACCAATAATTTGTAGTCCTTTCATTATATTTTATACTTCTGTTCATTTGGCCATAAAAAAAATGCCCAGTTTGAGAAGTTTATTATGTCCATTTAGAAAATACAATAGAATATTTGTTAAATGATAGAAAACCAATAATACCAAAGGCTAATTGCCACTTTTAACAAAATTAAAAGTAATTTTGTAATAATTTTCTAATTTTTTGTGATCAAATTTTTATTTAGAAATATGTATCCACCTTAGACTGATGGTGCTATTTTAAGATTAATGTTCACAACTCAGAGATTGTAATACATTTATTTATAATGTAGTTATTCAATTTTTAATGTTTAATAAATCATTATTTAATCTTTATTATTACTTAATTATATCACATTATATATGTACATATGTATAATTTATTTTGATATAAAATATGAAAAAAAATGTAGACTTGATTTATTATGCAATACCTTATGAAACTATAACTTCTAAAGGAAATTTAGTAATTTTATGAAAATGTCAAACAATATATCTGTAATTGAAGTATACAATATAAAGGATCAAATGTGACAGTAAAAGTATTTCAAGTAAACATAACTTCTTTTAAATAATATTAGTTGACCTTACCTATATGAGGAAGATAACTTCTTTTGCTAACTACTTATATAAAAACTTTATAAAACAGCAATTTTGATAGGTCACATTGTTTTCTTGTTTTAATCAAATCTGAAACCCCATTATGTAACACATACTTTTCAAATGTTTCCTAATTTTCTGTTAATGTTACTTCATATCAGCAATGTTACCATGAACGTTTTTGATAACTATCTAACATAAAAAAAATGTTAATTTGCATTTATGTTTTAAATTGTCGTTTACATAAACTATCACTTTGTAATGTTTTTAATCATATTCATCCAAAAGAATGTTTGTGGGCATTTATTTGCGTTAAAATTTAAAATTTTCAGAAGCTAATAAAATTTAGGGAAAACCCACTATTGGAGTTAACGTATACTTTTAATATTAATTCTTTTCCTTAATAAATAAGTACTATTTACAATAACAATTCCGATAATTTAAATATTCTTAATGTGGAAAACATAATCAACATCTATAAAAGACAAGTGTTCTCATCGGTGAAGAACAGTTATTTTATAGTACACTTTTCGACAAATGGGGAAGATTTGGGGATACAAAAAGAATATTTATTTTATAGAAAATATATTCGACATCTGTAAAAGACAAGTGTTCTCATTGGTGTAGAACAGTTATTTTATTGATGGGTACAAACAAGATATATTTATTTTATAGTACTCTTTTCGACAAATGCGGAAGATTTGGGTTCTGATTAGGGGAGAACAATCATTTATTTATTACTATTATTTATTACAATCAAATATTACCCGGAGGCAAATGGGTAAAAGGCATTTTCATCACTTCAAAGTTTCAAAAAAAAGAAAAATTCTCCGGCCATTAAAAAAAAAAATTAATATAGTTTGATTATCAGTAGACTTTTTTATTTAGAAAAAATAGCACTTACTAGTACAATTAATATCCATATTCAACGATTGGTTAGATAAAAGTAGTTAAACAATAAATTTTTGAGGTTGAAATGATGCCTTGAATTCCACTGATTTATTCTAATGCTATGATTACTTTGGGCCCTGACCCTCAAGCTGTTGTGATAGACTTAAACAAATATTAGATTACCAAGTTTTATAGTATTGTTTACAATATTCCAATACCAAATTTCAGATTTCTAAACATTGACTTTTGTCTTAGCTTGTACTAATTGAAACACTGTCCGCTGCTTTGATTTTATCCGTCATTTATCAAAAATTGGGGAGGAATAGTTAGCCAATCTTGTTTTAATTTTCCTTTGAGAGTCCTCTGCAAGGTTTCTAACATTTAATTTTGTCGAAAGGAACTATAAAATAGAAGGGTGTTTCTAAAAAAAAAAAAAACTTTCTTGAAAATAAGTACTCTAAAATTAAAAAAAATATATATATTCGAGTGTGCAGGCTAAAATGCATCTTATTATTTATGGGAGTGATGCAGCTATGAAATATATAAAATTTAGCCGGGCTACAATTCATTTTCCATATCTTGAAAGTTTCATAATGAGGTAAGATCCATCTTGCATTTAAAAAAAAAAAAATTGATACACTTACATTATCAGAAGATTTTTTTATTGGAAAAAATAGCACCTATGAGCACATATATTATCGATATTCAACAATTGATTCATACAAAATTAGTAACATTATAATTTTGGGCTGTTGAAATGAAGCTTTGAATACAATCTTTTACAAGTTTATTTCTATGGATTCATGACTTTGGAATCCAATACTTATGAGATGAAGTGTGCCAGGAAAAAACAAATATTACATATCTAGGTTTTGAACAATCATTTACAATATTCCAATAAAATTTTGTTGAATTTTGACATGAATTTTGTCCAGCTAGTTCTTACTAATCGAAACACTGTGCTCCTGTCGAAATTATCTCGACAATTGGTGAATACATTCACAACTCTCAACATCTTGACTCATCATGTATTATCTTTGTTCAGCATGAATTTTATCTATTTCCTCGAAGAAGACTAACCACTAACCAAAAAACAGAACGTACGCCAATAATAACGTAAAATATTTACGACCTCTTAACCGATGAAGAAGAGGGTGATATAGAAAACCCAGAACAAACTAAAAAAAAACAAAAAATTCCACCAATAGTTTTGTACAACAAATTTAAAAATTACAAAAGCTCTGTCGAACATTAAAAAAAACACTTAAAAAATGATTTTTCATTGAAATATAAAGTAGAGTGGAGAACGGATATAGTTGGGGGGTGCAGTCAAAAAAACACTAAATAAGTACTAGGCTTATATTTAGTAAGTGCCGACGTTTCAACCTACAGTGTAGGTCATTTTCAGGGCGATTTGGAGAGAGGAGCCGCTGGGTGCACCGGCTAACCAACAATCATATAAAATAATCCGAATATTAAGTTACACTACAACTAAAGAAGACTTTTGCACTCTGAAAAAATTAATAGAATTTCACGAAGGAAAATGGACAATATGAAGACAAAACACCTTCATTTGTACCAAAAGGACTGCCTGCTTCAGTAGAAGTAGGAGATATAATCGAGGATTTGAAATCACAAAACGTTGCAGCAACTAAAGCAACACAATTTATAAAGTCAACAGAAGAAGGTGATCGAATTAAACTTCCAATATACGTAGTTACTCTTCAAAATATGGAAGAAATCAACAACAAAAAAAAAGTAAAAAGAGTTTGCAAATGTCAAATAAGGTGGAAGCGTTTTAGAAATTCGAAAGAAGCAACTCAATGCTTCAGATGTCAGTCTTAATTGCTATATAGCAAAAAACTGCCACAGAACTCCAAAATCTCTAAAGTGCGCCCTAGACCACAAAAAAAGGCTGTATGAAGCAAGACGATGATTTAACTTGCATCAATTTCAATCAAAAACACGCGGCAAATCATCCGGAGTGCCCCGTTCGGCTTAAGCAAATCGAAGCCAAAAGAAAAAGAAGCGTTTGGAGAACGGATGATTAAAAAAAAAAATAGCCAAAATATGAATATAGGGCTCAAGAACATCCTTCTCTACCAGCCACGAAGGAAATTGGAAACTGGACAGGACAGTCCAGTTATATAACAGACCTTAAAGACTTGTTCCAAACATTCATTGTACCCCGTATTATAAAAACGGTTAAAACATCTATAGGAAAATTAAAAGCATATAGAGACCCCATTGAAAAAATTAGTACCCTAATTGAAGGGTTCATGGAAATGTTCCCTCAGATATGAAAAATAAATGTAAAATTAATGTTATGTTTTGGAATTGTAGGTCCATCTCCTGAATGGTAAAAAATTTTCAATTTTTTATAATTATTGGTCATTTTTTATGAGTTATAAATATTTTTATTTTTTAAAGAGAAAAGATAGGCCCTCGACCGGGATTTGAACCCGGAACCTTTGTCCCACCGTGACATCGCTCTGCCAATTGAGCTATCAAGGCCCCTCCCGGTCGAGGACTAACCTTCTCTCTTTTAGATCCTAAAGCCCCAGTGTACTCCCGCCATTTTTGCGATGAATACACTAGAACGAAGTTCTTTGAACATTAATTTTAATTTAGGATCTTATTGACTTTCGTCATATTATTATTTATAATTTTTTATAATTATTGGTCATTTTTTATGAGTTATAAATATTTTTATTTTTTAAAGAGAAAAGATAGGCCCTCGACCGGGATTTGAACCCGGAACCTTTGTCTCACCGTGACATCGCTCTGCCAATTGAGCTATCAAGGCCCCTCCCGGTCGAGGACTAACCTTCTCTCTTTTAGATCCTAAAGCCCCAGTGTACTCCCGCCATTTTTGCGATGAATACACTAGAACGAAGTTATACACACTAGAATGGCTTTTCTAGGAAGATGTTTTAGGATGTGGATCATGATGAGGTCGTGTCCAGGATCTTTGCGAGAGGGTAATCTGTGAATAATATTAGATATTTGTAGGGGAATATTTAATTCTCTTTGTATATATTCATGGTAAGACGGATTCATAATATCAGGATATGGTTGAAAAGTTTTCGAAAGGAATTGACCAAATAACTGTACTTTTTCTTCATCAGATCTTTTTCAGTCATTGGATTCAGTAAGGAGTGGATCGTTAAATTATTTAAAATGAAGTATCATTTTAGTGGTCATCCATAATGATTTGTCAGTAGTTGTTAGATTTTCAGTTAGGTTTGTTAACTTATTTTACTATAACTTCTGCTTTTAGATGGTTAGTCAATTTAGTATAGATAGATTTATCTGTTGGGTACCAATTTCTATGTCACTTCAATCTTGTTCTGCGTTTCCCTCTTAATAAGATACGAATATGCTGTGGCAGGTCATCCTTCTGAGAATTATTAATTTTATGATTTGAGGTATGATCATTTAAAGTGTTTTTTATTAATGTTGTAAGTTTTTCTATGGCTGTATCAATGTCTTGTTTTGTCTTAAGTGAAATTTTTAAGTACAGTTTGTTCACCAAATCATAAAAGAAGTTGTCCCAGTTTACACGTCCTGTAATCAATCTAGGAAGAGGAGGCTTGGTAACGATACTTGAATGTAATAAAAGGAGAATGGGCTATGATCTGATGAAAGGTCCTCCAAGGATCTTTAAAGAAACAGAAATTCCAGGAGGACAGTATACAGCTGAAAATGTGATATGGAAAGGACGAGTTGTTATGGTTACTGAGGTTCATAGGATAGCATCAGTTGGAATGGAAGGAATAAGGGAATGGGATAAGTTTTTATGAATGAGAATAAAAGATCCGGCATGTGAAGTGTTGTCTGGTTGGTCTGATCTGTAAGTGTAGTACCGTATATAGAAATGTGAGCAGTGAGTGAAGTATGTTTCAGTAAGTAAAGCAATATCTATTTGTAAATATTAAAAAAATTATAACATCTAACAATAAAATAAAAGATATACAATATCTATTTGGTTGTCTTGTAGAAGTAAGTCAAGTTCATCACGGTGATTATGCATTTTTTTCTTTCTGTAGGTATTTACTTGATATTTTTTCCATTTTTTTGTGCAAAGTTTGATATTTTGTTAATTTTTCAATCAGTAATTGTGAATGAAATCCTTCTATATTCGCAAAAAACAGGCAACGAAGCCAAGAACACTTTAATAGTTCCGATAACGTCTAAGGCAGTTTTATGGTTTTAAAACATATTTACTTGATATTTTTCCATTTTTTTGTGTGAATTAGCAAAGTTTGATTTTTTTGTTAATTTTTCAATCAGTAATTGGGAATGAAATCCCTTTTTTTCAGCAATTAGCTATTTAGCAATTAGCTATTCAGCAATTAGCAGATTATCGGCTATGTCTGTTTCTATTCTCATGTAAATTTATATATTAGATATATTATTTTCTTCAATGAAATACAACGTTACTCAAATAATGTGTTACTGGAACACGTTATTACATGGTAGTAGTTATGCCATAACCTGTTATTAAGATTTCACTGTTTAGCCCATCACTAGTGAGAAGTGCCGGTAGCGAAATGTAGAGGGCACTGGTTATCGCCTACATCATGAAAATGGCAGTGGGTCGAAGGGAGACTCTTTGTCCACAATTACTATAATTTAAATTGTAAAATTAAACACATAATTTTTATAATACAAGAGCTGATGATACAATGTTTTAATTTCATCTTTTAAATGTAAAAACCAATTTTAATACTTTGAAACAGCTAAAATTTTAATACCAAAAGCTACTCTACAGAGACTAGTTCAAGAAAAAAAAATTATTGCTTTTAGATCAACAATCCAGAGATTAAAAAAACAACATTGAACACATAAAAGAACTCTTTTGGGATCATTAATCATTAAAATATTATCAAATCAAATTTAATAAACCTTATTTATTTATCAACTAATAAAATGAGAGCTCTTGACAATCGCCAAGAAATAACACATAATCTGCTCTATAAATTTTCAAGTATATAATGAAACAATAAAATAATGAGCAGCCATATACATTTAAAAAATGTATGTAGAACCATAACTTCTCTTACAGTTCTAATCCAATATCATTAACATTTAATACTGTACAATCAGTACAAACTTGTATAAAATTTATTGGTCAATTTATTTTTTTTTTAGAATCTATTTGAAATTATAACAAAAATTTGATACAAATATCAATGATTATTTACAATTTATGTGAAATGGATAAATATATATAGTTTCATATAAAATAACTATAAAAAGGTAACAAATTATTAATTATTTTATCTAATAACATGGTATATAGCTAATTTTTTAACCAATGGCATACACATAAGGAAGCAGTCAACAGTTCTAAATATATAACAAATTATTGTGGAAATAAGGATTCGACTGGCCAGTTACTCTTTCATATCTCTTAGTAACGGAAATAAAATAAAAAAATTTCAATAACTTAAATGTTTAATATTGTAATTAAAAAAAATTAATTATAGAGATGAAAAAAAGACAATTAATAAAACAAACAATAATTTCACCTTCACTTATTATTATTATCGAAAATCTGGCATTCCCATCACATCAATGAAGATAAATACAAAGTAAAAATATTCCAAATAGAATTGTAAACAATCTTAAAAGTTTTTGTATGAGAGGAAAATAGTTGACTGGATGATAAAATGGAGAACGGATATAGTTGGGGGTGCAGTAAAAAAAACACCAAATAAGTACCAGACTTATATTTAATTAGTGCCGACGTTTCGACCAACAATGTAGGCCATCTTCAGGGCAACTGGGATTGTTGGTTAGCCGGTTCACCTAGCCGCCCTGAAGATGGCTTACATTGTAGCTCAAAACGTCGGCACTAATTAAATATAAGTCTGGTACTTATTTGGTGTTTTTTTGACTGCACCCCAACTATCTCCGTTCTCCATTAAAAGTTTTTGGTTAATCTTGTAGAAGCAATTAGAATACCAAATAAGTTGTGGTCAGAGAATTCTCCAAGATTAGAAGACACATAATAGAGTAGACAAATTTAAGTTTGTATTTATGTAGACAAAACTTTGAGAAATTTTTGATAAGTTTCATAGGTCTTTTAGTTGAGCAATCATAACTATGTTAATTACCTAATATAAGTATATATTAGTGTGTGCATTATGAACAAAAACATATACTTGAAAAAATTACCCTGTTACCGCAAATTCTACTAGTAAAATAACCTGATTGAATTTCTTAACTTAAAAACCAGAAAGGTGTACTAAGTAATTATTTTAGAAAATGTTAAGTAACCAAAAAAGGGCGATTATCATCATGAAAACTGGTCAGGAACGAGAATATTTTGGATTACTGCAACAATATCATAATCATATCTACATAAAATGAAGAAGATTCAATCATTGAAATTAAAAACATGCAGATTACCGGAATTTTAATTAACCAGAAATTTACATACTTCAAAGATGTTTGATATGTAGTTTTATAATAGCAAATTAGCTTGTGCATATTTTCGCAAAAAACAGATATTAAATAGAATGTATGCCTTTAAAAAACCCAATCAATTTTTTTTGCTTACATTTTAAGTTAAAATTATTAGTCAATCATTCACGTGAGTAAATTAAAAACCTTTTTCCAGTCATATATTATTTTTCTTTATTCTAAAAACGTTTCAACAATTCCATGTCATTTTCAATTTACATTATTTTTAAGTCCTTTAACATTATTTAATTTTAAAAATATTTGACAAAATAGATAAGGCAGTAAATGATAGGAAGGAATCTAACGAAAGAAGCAAACTATACTCATCAGTGATTTTAAAGTTAAAAATGAAATAAAGAAATATAGAAGTCTACACTTATTAGATAACACAAAAACATAACCTTCTCAGGAACCTCATAGCATTGTTTTCATTTTCCAATTCTTAATTCATACAATTAACTTTTTAAAATAAATAAAAGATATAAAATAGATCAATATAGATAAAAAATTACTAATTTATATTAATTAACCATTCATGATGACTATATATTGAAGAAGAAAATAAATTAAAATACTATTTTAATAATAATAATCAAAAACAGTCCAAAGTACAAATTTCAAAAATTGTTAATTGACCATGGAGTACACTATAACTCTAAGCTTTGTTTTAAATTATATGACAATCAACCAAAAAGGTATCTATATTTTATTCAGTATTTTTGGGACATGTTTTTGTATGTAAAATTATGTATTTATTTGATTTGTCTTTTTATTTTTAGGTTGAAAATGTACAAAATTATATAAAAAAATTTTTAGAGAATATTTTTAAAATTAAATAATGTTAAAGGACTTAAAAATAATGTAAATTGAAAATGACATGGAATTGTTGAAACGTTTTTAGAATAAAGAAAAATAATATATGACTGGAAAAAGGTTTTTAATTTACTCACGTGAATGATTGACTAATAAAGATATACTCCAGTTACAAAAACAAGAAAATTAAAATAAAAAGTTAAAATTATTATTTTTATCAAAGCAATTCATAAATCACTTAAATTTAAGCTAAATCTAACCAACATGAATGACTTGGGAAGTTCATATAAAGAAATATCATACTATGTTTTAAAGTAACAGTAAAATGACCAGTCTTATCCCAACTACCACAAAAGAAAATTCATACTGCAAAGTTAAATTCATACAAAAAAGTTAAATTCATACTGCTAATAAAGTCTGCTGTCACTAAAAAGCAACAACACAAAAACTTCCAAAAATGATAAATACTGTATTTGGAAAGTTTTTTAAAATGTGCGTTTACAATCTTAACAAAAAAAAAAAGAAATAAATAAAAATTTATGAAAAAAACGATATTTTTTAAATAAAAAGAGAATTTTATAAATACAAATTATGGTGCTCATTAAAAATTAAAAAAGCTTTTGCATCAATAAAAAAAAATATTATCATAAATATCATACATATGATATGATGACACAATAAAATACTCAGTTACATAGATGTGAAAAGGTTTATCATTTTATTAGAACTGATAATGTTTCTCTTTTTATTTTTGCAGAATAAATAAATCACAGGAAGAAACTAAAATAAATTACAACTGAGCCTGACTGTGATACTTAATATGTAAATGAGGTAGAGAATAAAATTACTTATTTCGAAAACACAAAAAATAACATTTATAACATTGACTATAATTTACATTAAATTACAAAATAGGTAAAAGTAACTCAAATTTTTCATCACATATGATAGGTGAGCTACAAACAAAATTGGGCTAGAAATAAGAAAAAAGTGTCTTAAGATGGCATTAAAGGTAAAACAGACTGGAGAAAAAAATTCTGTCTATAAATAAAAAACTAAAACGAAAAATTTAAAATGCTTCCAACAATAATATGGACAAGACTTCACAAACTTGGACTCTTTAATATTTTATTATTACTTCGAATTATGTCTATAAAATATTAATGAAATGTCAAACAAAAAAAAATAAAAACTTATTATAAATGATTTTATTCATATTGTTCAAATATTTGTTTTATGTTCAACTATTTTGTGTAAAATTGTTGTTTCTGTGCATATTAGTATTTTTATCAACTAATTTTGCAAGATGAATTAAATATTATACTAGAAAATAAAGTTAAATTATTTTATCAAAATTCATTGATTTGGGCAGATTAAATTTTATTTTTGTTAATAGTTTGCAATAAGGCCCAACTTTATCTGTACTTGGTGGTGTAATAACCACTAAATTAATTCTAAAAAATAAACTATAATCAGTAACTATTTTCTCTGTGACTTAAAAACATATTTACAATCACCATTAATGTTCCTCCATAACCGTTCTTGAGCTGTTGATAACAATCACAGCTCAAATGAAACATACAAGAACAAAGTTTGACTCAACTTTCAACATGAAAAATAAAATCTTTAAATAGATAGAAAAAATAATAAGAAAATAAGATTTTTAATATTTAATTTGTTAACCGATTTAACTATCATACCTATACACTTTTGTCAATTGAATTTTCAAAAATAAATAATAATGTAAACAAACAACTAATATATATCTAAAAAAAAAAAAAAGAAAGCAACAATAATACAGCATAAAAAGTAAACAGTCTTGTAAATAAATACTTAATGCAAAATTTTGCATAAAGCTCATATTTTTATATATATTTTTTGTAGCAAAAATTTTCATTTCTACTCAGTTCCTGTACATAATTTTACAATCCAGTTGGCATTAAATTTTGAAAAATTTAATTAATGGCACTTGGTGTGCTTAGGATATTATATACCTAATCAACTAAATAAAAAAATTGATAAATTAAAAAAATAATAAAAACAAACCAATATTATCTGACCAACAATATCAAAATCTCACAGAAAAATCACAGATTACAATGAATCATCAGAACACATAAATACAGTCCACTTTTCTGATTCAAAAGTAATCATTAAATACTTGCTTATAAGCAGATATATAGACATACAAACATTCTCACAACTTCACATTTTAGAAGAAAGACATGAAGAATGGACAATCATTCATGAATTAGTTGTCTTTTCTAAGATCATTTTCTGCTATCACATCCACACCTGAGGAGAAAAAGTAAAATAATTAAAAAAAAAAATTGAATGAAAATCAACTACGTCCTCAAAATACTTACACATGTCTACCAGTTTGAATTTTATATCATGGAGCCTTACAATTAAATTAAGCATTCATATCATTGGAAATGAATCAAATAAACGGATAGCATATAGTTTTACATATGCGTAGATAAAGATATATATACTTTTGAGTAAATACGGTATTCAATTTTTTAAAGAATCTTAAAACTTTAATGAATAAGAGGATATAATAACTAATATTTGAATTGAAGGATTGCAATCGACTAGTAACTAATTTTAAAAGGAAATCTTAATAATTAATAAGTTTTTTTTTTAAACAAAAATTCTTTTAATTCTATTTTATATATATATATATATATATATATATATATATATATATATATGTGTGTGTGTGTGTGTTTGTGTATATTTATCTGTTCAATAAACATTAAACTGCTCTTGAATTTCCAATACTCTATTAACTATGTTCCCTCATCGGTTAAAACAGAAAAATTGGATTGTCTACTGACTGCTTGCTTGTGAAGCACCATTTAACTTTATTTTTTCCGAGTATATATTAAGTTTATTTATTAACTTTATTTTTCCCGAGTATATATTAAGTTACTTCCATATCAAGGATAACAAGAGCTTCAAGCCTATTAAGTTTATGTGTTGCTCAGTTGAAAAGTTAGTAATGATACCTAAGTAAGTTCATTGCAAAGGTTATTAAATTAATTATAAATAATGGTCAAAGCTATTCATAATGTGTAAACATTAATCTATCCAAAAATGGACTAGCAATTTTCATTTATTCTTTTTCTCAACATTTGATTAATAGGGATTACATTCACAAAAACATGTCATTATTTATAGCAATCAAATTTATGAAAAAAAAAATTATGAAATTTAAAAACAACAAAAAAAACCGAGAGTGCATACTATCACAAAATGTCTTCATCTTTAAACTACTTAATACTAATTATATATAAGAAACTAGCAATGAAATAATAGTTTGACAACTTAGTAAATGACATGCATAGAAGGCCGGCCGTGCTTAAGGAAGCCAAGACCTTTCCCCCACTCCCTAGCTCACTTCATTTGCCCTTTGTCCTCATTGTGGCTAGTTTGTTCATTAAGTAACACCTTTGCATTCCCTTGGAATTATTATTTGGCGTTTGATCCAGCTACCCTTGGACTTAATTTTGGTATAGATATTGTTATTGTGTTTTAGGTTTGAATTTCTTTGGATTCTATTTCCAATACTGGTTTGGAGGGCTCCATTTCCCCCACCACACCTCCCCACCCCTGCTCTAGATTCCAGGCCATTTACTTAATTGTTATACTATAAATAACAAAGCAAAATCAACAAAGGCATCCTACAACAAGCAATCTCTAACAAAGAAAGTGAATCTCACTTTTTGTGTGAACAACTAACATTAATAATAACCCAAAGTTTATTCCTAATTAATCAAAAACAAATAGTGACATAATCAATTAAGTAAGTATATATTGAAAAGAAATATGATATGTTATTCACAATTCACATCATAAAGTTCAATAAATTTTGAAAAAAATTATTTTAATCAAAATGATATATACTATATATACAAAAAAGTCTTCACACCTGCCAAAAGTTTGTCTATGTGCAATCACCTACAAATCAAAAAGAAATTTTAATAATACTTTGCTAATTATTTACCAGTTTATTTAATATAGCATATAGACAATACTTTTTAACTGACTGAAATTTGTGAAAGCCAAATAAGCCAGCATAGATTCAATAATTTGTTAAATAATAAAATGAATTATCACACCAACGCAACCAATAAACCTTTGAACTTGAAGAATAATTTAAAGTTATCTTGAATCTATTAAATTTCTGGGAATAGATACATTATTGGAAATGGATAAAATTGTTGCATAAACACTTACACACAAAAATAACATTTTCTAAAAGTACAAGAAGTATAAATTGCCTATATGAGATTTGATTTTACAATTTTAATCATTTTGCATAAATTTGCGAAGTGCCTATTTTTGATTCTATATATTTGCCTTCCCACTATAAAAGGCATTGGTAGAGGATCAGTATGGAGATAGAGGACAACTGTTCACAAATTACTCCTCTGTTTTGGTAGTGCTATTGAATAGCTAACTGCAGAAACACTGGGCTAGTTGCTAGTTGACTTTTGAGATTTTTGTTTTTAAAACTTTTAACTTTTGTAAGAGATAGAAGGCTTGTTTGCACTTGTCCGCAAGATGGTGCAGTATTCACAACACTAAATATTTTGTTCACTGCAGATAGGGAACTAGTCAAGGACAAGATCCCTTTTCTTCTCTTCTGTAAAACTTATAAAAGTGGAATGGTTGTCTTTCTACAGTTAACAATTCATTTATCCTCTGATCCACTGCTCTTAGAGGAAAAATCGGGTAAAAAATTAAATCAGATTAGGAATAAACTCTGAGTTAGAAATACCTTTAAAAGTGGAGCCTGGAGCGAGCCTCCTTATTTCTTGCCTTCTGGCTTTCCTCTTCCTACTCCCAACAAGAGAGCCATCTAGTTTCCTGCTTTCTTCTAAAACATTCAAAAGTAATAATTAAAATTGTATCAGTACTTACCTTCTAGGCAGGCAAGAGCAAACTTTTAAACATTTTCTTTATTTATTATAACTGCCTATTTTATGACAATGATCAAAATATTTGAAAATACTTGGGAAAGGAAAAAAGAAACTTCTATTATTTTCCCTTTTCTAAATAGAAAAATGGGCCATGAAAAGGGTTCCAAATCATACAATAATTTGTGGCACAACTTAACAAAATGTATTAATAGTAATACTTCGAAAAACATGAGGAGGTGGATGACAGACAAGTTCTATTGAGAACCCTTTTAAAAATTAAAGATATCTTTACAAACTGAGTTTATCCATTATTTTGCTATGAATTTTGTGAGAATTTGTTTTGTTATATTTTACTTCATTTCAAGATTCTCCTAATTAAATATTTGAACTAATTCAATGGGAATGAAAAGAGTACAAGTCAGAATTTGGCCATATCGGAAAATACATTATTTATAAGATTTAATTTATTTTAAATGGTCCAACACTAGTAGCTCAATCTCCTCCACATAAATTCTTAATTTGTATTTATTTCTTTATAAATTTATTTTTTCATAATTATCATGAGAAAAGAATTGTAATGCTTTAGAGACAAGCACCTAATTACATAGGTTTCAAATGATTATTCATAAATAATATAAATGTTATATTTATAGTAAATACTACATATTACTAATAAATATGATATCGAGTTTATTTTGTTACTTGAATTTTGTTGATAATTGGATTTGGATATAATTGAATGTACTGTTTTCATTCTCTCCAGTTCAATTCTAAATTATTACTTATGAATCAAAGATATAAACATACACACTTGCCTACATGCACGCATTCACACAAGCACATATTTACTTTAATTACAAATATTTTGAAAACACAAACCTTGCAATGAAATACTCTTGCCGTTTTCCATAGGATCACGACTGTTGCTTATGGATCGATCATTAGGGGCTAAAACCATGAACCCACTGTAGTTATTCTTCATATCAACCTCGGTCTCATTGTTTTGATTAATATCGATATTTTCTTCACTGTCTGTCACCATCAAATTATCATTATTATCTTTTGCGGGGCTAATGAGAGAAGAATTAACTTTAGATCTTGGGGTTTTTCTCTTCACTTTTTTAATCACAGGACGTTCCTCGACAATCTGTAAGGCTAAGGCTTCATCAGACATCTCTCTGCTATTGTCACTGAAAATAATTGCATAAATATGTCAGTAAAAGTAGAGAATGAGAAGCGGAAATAAATAAAATAGTAATTCATTATCATAAGTTACCTTTCATTGAGATCATTAGATTTTTCATTAAATGGTGTTGCAGTTCCATTAGCAGTCCTAAAATTTTAAAGAAGTGAATAAAGTACAAACATTATCACAGATAAACAGAAGAAATAATCACAATTGCACAGATTCGTAAAATCATAAAATAGAAAATACTCAGAAGATAATTGATTCCATATGAGAGTTAGAAAGTTAAAAAGGTTCTATAAGAAAGTTTGAAAGCCAAAAATACAATCTAATTTTAAAATAAATTCAGATGTAAAACAAATTTTTTAATTATCCATGTTTCAAATACGATGAATCAAAAAGAAAAAAAGAACTTTAATTCCCACTGAAAATAATTTTATAAATATAATTTTACTCAACCCATTTTAATCAAATTTTTTGATGGACTGAAGGCATGTAGTAAACCACTCTTTAGAGACATAGTTCCCCCTCCCAGTCCTGGGAGGTGGCAAGGCAGTGTCCCATTGGTCGACGTGCTCTCATTGGCCAAGGGATGGGGTGAGGACTCCCTTGTCCAAACCTTTCTTCCTACTTCTCCCCCCCTTCTTCTTCCTATCACCTAATCCCGTAAGGCGGTCTCTCCCTGCTTTGTATGTATAGAGTCAGCGGCCTGTGCCGGTTTACAGGACCTGCCTTCAGCGGACTCAGACTATGTAATTACTTAAAATACCTTCGGGTAGAAAAAGTATTATAATTATTTTCTGTATATATATATATATATTATATTGTAAATATTTTTATTTGGATAAATGGAGATTTGAAAAAAAAAAACATGTGTGAAATAATATCCTGTCAAAAAAATGAGTGTTAGCAATTGCAATTTATTAAATAATAAATTAAATTAACAATACAACATAACATTATTATTATTATCACTGGCTCTACAACCCAGCACGGGTCCTGGCCGCATCAAGGCGTCGCCTCCACTCTTCTCTGTCCTGGGCCAAGGTCTTCCAAGCTCTGGATCCAATGATGCTGCCTGCATCACTCTCGACTTCATCTGACCATCTAAGTCGTGGACGCCCATGTTTTCTTTTTCCATCAACGAATCCAAACAACAGTCTTTTCAGGATAGCATTGTCCTCCATTCTGGCCACATGTCTAGCCCATCTCAGCCTAGCTATTCTTATGTGTTTCACCATGTCAGGCTCCTGATACAAAAGATACAACAAAAAAAAAAAACCTGTACCACTACAACTCATAAAGGGTCTGGGGTTCAGTACATGGTAGAGACTACTGTTTCATGGACAACGGTTCTGCAAGGAGGTGACTTGTCCTAAGTCACGCTCAACCGCCAGATTTTTCCCCCTTATTTTGGATACCCTATTTTTATAATGTTTTATAGAGGCTGGGTGGGTCTCAGGAGGGTCCTAGATCCTATATGATCCACCTCCCGCTGCAAACAGATTAAATAAAAGTCTTGGGCTGCAGCGGGATTTGAACCAGGATTTCCGGCATGGCAGCTCAGTGCTCTACCACTGAGCCACTCTGCTCCCTATACAAAAGATACAGCTCTGCATTTTGTCTGAGTCTAAATTAATCGCCAACTCTTACAGCTCCAAACATTCTTCTTAATATTTTTCTTTCGAAGGGCAGTAAACTGTTGGCATCTGCCCTGGACAGAGGCCAGGTTTCCGATCCATAAGTTAAATCAGGCCTGATGATTGTTAAGTACAGCACGACCTTGGCTCTTCTTGATATCAGACGATTTCGTAAAATTTTCGCCATCCCAAAATAACATCTATTAGCGGCCAATATTCTTCTTTGAACTTCTGGGCTGATTGAGCTATCTGCTTTGACAAGAGAACCAAGGTAGACAAAACTGTCGACACTTTCGAATGTGTAGTCACCAAACGTGATGGTGGGATCCGATTGTCTTGAAGGGTTAGCCACCATATACTTAGTCTTTACTTGGTTTACCTGAAGACCTATACGCCGTCCAGCATTCTCCAAAGCAAGAAAAGCCTGTTGTAGATCTCTCGGTGTTCTTCCCACTATGTCTATGTCATCTGCATAGGCCAGTATTTGGATGGACTTAGTCAGAATCGTACCAGTGACTTGTAACCCTGTGTTTCTTATGACCTTTTCTAGTGCAAAATTAAATACAACATAACATTAATGCTTAAAATTCTGAGTTCTGATTTAGTCAGAACATCTTTAGTTGTTTAATGAACTGATAGAAAGGTTGAAATTGTCTCACGATTATTTAATAAATTAAACCAAAATAAATAACAATAGAATATTACTTATTTGTCTTGGTCGCTTTATTTCGAGTTTTTTCAGTTTTACTACTGGTCTTGAGTTTTTTATCGGGCAATATTTCATCCTTATCCTGATTAAGCTCCCATCTGTAACAGGAAAAATTTGTATAAGAACATAATACTGATGTCTCTTGTGCTCTAAGGGTTAGAGAATGCAGGACAATACAAAATACTTGCAAAAATAAACTTACCAAAAAGAACCTGGTGATTTGACAATGGAATACTGAAGAGTACTTCAACAACAAAAGACAAAAACAAATAAAACAAAGAGAATACAACAAGATACTGTTTTATTCTACATGAAGGAAACCTTGAATTGGGATTCAAGAATTACTAGCCCTCAGGCATCAGAGGCTAACAAAACTGTGGAGATGGCTGCATTGGGCAAAACTATTGAGGAAAAACTGACAATAATTAGCCAAAATTTCCCAGCTAAAGAAAAATATCAAACTGAACTTTCACAAATAACATTAAACAAAATAATATGTTTCGAAATTCACCTTGAATAACACCAACTAAAGATCTATAACTACTAATGTTCTAATGACAAACTATGAAAATTGCTGAAGAAGTTTATCAAGTCACTATTCTATTCGTCAATATGATTGACTAGATGCAAGAGAAGAAAAGGTTACACCAAATAGAAAATGACAGTATAATGGATGTTTAAAAGAATAGATGCTTACATATTACACAGGAACAAAATTAGATAAAGGTATGCCCATGGCAGGACTTGAAATTTGCATCTCCCCATTCTATTTCCACCTGCAAAATTGTAGATTTAAAGCATTTTGATCCAGAAATTTCAATTCTAAAAAATACCAACTATGGTGTGGAATTAGTGTCAACAAAATGCACAAAATTTTGTGCCCCCTTGGCAGGATGGCAGGACACCCATATCTCCACCGTTTAGTTATGACCTTGAATATGCTTTTGTCAAAATCAATAATTAAGGGTATCAAAATCCCCCTTGTTGTATGTACACAAACCATTCGTTATTCTTTCTTTATAAATGTTTCTCCCTTTGCATGTTTTATCTTTCAGTACCATTTTGTTATTTGGTATAAAATAACTGTTAGATTGGCAATAATGATCACTGTCCCATTTCAATTAACCAATATAGAGGCCCCATATTATTTGCATCCCCTTTCTATGATGGAATCCAAAAAAATATTGGACAACTTTTAAAACCTTACTGATGAATTTATTCTACATACTAATTCAAGGCTCGAAAAATAAAACTATTGATTCTGTAAGATATGTTTAAAAAATACATATATGAATAACTTATATATTTTTATTTTTGTTCTATTAACTATTTTAAAAATATACAAGACAAAAAAATTTATATTAAAAAATTTAAATATTTAAACATTGTTTGGGGAGAGTAATCAAAATTAATTATTTAATATTTTTGCTAAAGGAGAGTCACTTTATAGCTCAATTGTTACATATTTACGTGAGCATAAATCACTACCTGCTGGTAAAAAATGGAACAATTGAGTGGAATGATGAATGAAGTCAGTGGGGCCCTTGGAATCCTGTTCACTCCAAGTACTCCAGAACACTTCTACTTCAATGTTTCATTTTGATTGATCATCAGTGGCCACCTTAATACAACTTTCTATGATTATTTAAAATTAAAGAGGACTGAATTTACAACATGAAACTATAGCAGTGAAATAGATACCTATTTGATCTCCTTCTGTTGGCATAACTGGTCCACATGAACTCCCGATAGCGCTGCCCTTTGCATGCCCTGGCTCTTGTCCTTTTCGTGTTCACATTCTCCTCCAAGATATGTGACCTCCAAACCTTGAGCCTTTCCTCTTCCTCCTCAGACGTTTCATTGCCAGGCTTAGATTTATCAAAATTTTCTTCTTCCTTTGTTTCAGGTACAGCAAGCGGAAGAGGGGGCTAATGAAAATTTGAATTTATTACATTAAATTGTCATAAAATATATAGCAAAAATATACCTAATAATGAAACATGCACGAAACAGTGTAAAAGGATGAATAATCCTGCCACTCTTCTTAAGTAACTTTCCTTGCCTAATTTGAGCAGAAATTATACATACAAAAAATTTCTTTTGCTCAAATATAAATGATATATCAACTCTAACTTCAGCAGATTCATTTGACCGAATCCAATTTGTCAGAGAAAAGTGAGCAAGATGATTTACGAAGAATTTACAAAAATATAAACCCAACTGAACAGAGGGAAATAATTTAGGATTTAATTTGAAGAAAAATTATGTTCTATAATATTTAAGGAGAAATTAAAAACTGCATTAAATTAGATAGAACTTTCATTGACAACATAAGTTTCTAAAGTGAGGGACAGTTGGGGTATAAATCCCCCAAAGGGAAATTACAAATAAATACGCACTTTATAAGGATAAGTAAATCACCTCTATTACTATTAATTATTTTTCTTATCATAAATTGCTATAAAATATTACTATAAAAGAGTTTCTCGTTAGTTTTACTTTTACAAAAATTTTGTTTCATCTCATTAGTTAGGTATCAGGTTCTTAACATAATCAACAAAAACCATCATGAGGTTGAAATGACTGACTAGATATATCTTGAGAAATGTTGAACCACCCTGACATTTTCATCATTTCTCTAAAAGCATAATAATATTAGTTCTATTAATAATATTTCTCGAATATATTATCAAATATAATTCTTTTTTGAAGCAACAATAGATACCTTATCTTATACCAGATACTGGGGAACAGATACCTTATTTTTTCTAAATGATTTTGATTAAAAATGAGTTAAGAATTAGGCTAATATAAATAATTAAATTAATTTGTGCTTAATTATTTACTACTGATGATGTAATTTGGGCTGGTATGGGAAGTTTCAGTATATAAGACAAGAAATGTTTATATAATAAAACATGTTGAATGAGAAGAATCATTACCTCGACAACAGGCTCAATGTTATGGTAAATCTCATCCCTGTACCTCTTTTTCAATGGTTTAGGCAACGGTGGTTTAACCTCAATGATTGGTTCCTTACTTAAGTGGAGCAGGCTACTCAGACCTCCAAGTTGGGATTCATCTAGAACAATAAATATGAGATGTAAAGAGATTTTAACAAAAATTTCATAAATATCAAAGTAGTCATGAGGTAGTACTGATCATTTAGAACCCATTGCAATTAAAATTAGTTGAAAGCAAATAAAATTAAAATCTTGGTAAGAAAATGATCAATATTCTTTATTGGAATGCAAAATAATACAATCCGCCACACTTAAGAGCAATAATTATTGGGGATGTATTACATACTGCCGTAGTTATCTCAAAGCCCTCCTCATGTGGAGAGTATAGAAGATGCAGGAGATTCTAGCACTTCTCTCCCAGCTACATCACTGGGTTTGAGACTAATGGTGACTCCTTAAGAACGCTAGAGTGACAGATGCTCAGAACATGAGTGGAGAAGCTGGTCATAGCCAGAACTCCAATGGTGTGTTTATAAAAGGTCTCTTGGTCATTTCCACTTAAAACTCCAGGGGTGAATATAAGGATGAACGGTGCTGAATATGGATTAACTGGAGGAATAGGATGAATAGATAAGTTCATGTGATATCTCAAAAATAGGTAGGTATAAGGCCAAAAATTAAAGTTGTAAGAAAGTAATTAATAGCTATTGCTGACAAATTAATTTTGAACGAATTCCATAAATGTAAGGCTGGCATCCAAACAATAAAAATGCCTCAATGATTTTTTTTTTGTTTACTCATCCATCACTCACTTAAATCATTAAAGTTTAGTAATGATCTGCTTATTAAAAAGGTATCTTGGAAACAAATAATGGATTTTTGTCTTTCATAAATATACAAAAATATAATTATATTTCCCAGCATACAAAGTTCTACACCTAAAGGACTTGAATTCTGTCAATGTAAACATTTGTCCCCACATTGAACATCACAGGGAAGATTATCTTATTAAATTTGACACATGGATCTATAGTCTTCAAATGTTTAGGTTGATATGCAATAGTGTCAACTACAGAGAATGTGAAACTGTTCAAGAAGCCTGATACTATAAAACATTCGACAGCTTTTTGCTTGCCACATTGCTTTATATCATCACATTTCTAAGTAGATCCTACCAGAAAGAATCTTAAAAATTATCTAATTGATGGGTAGATGATGTAGTCACATGGACAAAATAAGTAAGAAATTTGTCATGGAAGGGCACTCAAAGTCAATAGGAAATTAGGTTGCCACAGTATCTGTAGCTCCTTATTTGAAAAAAGAGCTGTAATACAAAAAAAAAATGATAAATTAAAAATGAAAAAGAACTAATTCCAGACTTAATTTTATATGTCTCATTAAAAAATTAAATAATTGGTAAAACTGAAATAAAAAGCTCTGCTGCATTAATTGTTCTCTTCAGGTAATGCTACTCAAAGTACCATTTTCTAGACTAAACAATCAGACATTTTGATAAACCAAAATTATTTCATGGCATAATTGCTTCATCATTTCAAGAGATGAGATTTGTTCATTGGGATTAATAAAATAAAAAAGTAGATAAGTACGTGGTTTTAATTAAAAAAAAAAAAAATACATTCAATATTCAATATTAAATGTGTACTACAAAGGCCGTAATATTCTGAGATTAAGACAACTTTTTTTTTTAATCTTAAATATTAAATTTGTCTATTTCAAAATTATTAATTTATATTTATTTACAAAAATGTTTAAATGAATTTGTTAACAAAATTAAATCCTAGGAAATAGAAGACTCTCAAATTAATACATAATCATTAAAAACATATAACATAAAAATGCATGAATGTCCTATACAATTCCTACTCCTACTCATGACAATGTTGCTACAGCTCCAGGGAATGGTTAAGTCAAATTAAATGAATTAAGTGGTCAAGTCGAATGAAATGAATGAAGTGGTTAAGTCCAATCAAATGATCAAGTTGTTACATCAAATTCTTACCATATCTGAATGAAGCATCATTATTGTAGTTATTGGCTTGAAATTGAGTATTCATATAAACAGTAATTCATATTCAAGACAATGTCTGACTTGGCCTCTTATTCAATACGAAAATAAAAAAAACTGCTTTACTAAGTATAAGAAACTCAGTTTAAAGAAAATTTGACTCAACTACTTATTCACAGGAGCTGTAGATATTTAATTATTAAAGCAAATAGTAAAAATAAAAACAAAGGCACCTGCTAACTTTCCAGGAATTATCCCTGGTTGGGATAAATCACTTTGCTGCTTTTTGAATTTACCTCCAGGCATCCTCAACCACTTTGCCCTAGAGGATGGTTTGATCAGATTTTCTTTATGCTGTTAAAAAAAAAAGTCTTCAAAACAAACTGTATGATTGGCTCTATTAGTTAATCTAAGAACATATTGAATACATTCATCAATTAATTTATTTAATGTTTTGTATATGGATGATATAATAACTATACAAATTATAAATGATATTAAAAATTTGAAAATAAGAATAGATACATAAAGATAGAAGGATTGTCTTGTATATTTATAATTTGAAAATTATTATTAAACATTCAGAAAATTATTAGGATAAAAAATAATGCAACACATAAGTCTAAAATAGTTTTAGGTCAATACATGTAAGGCCCATACTCAGTATTCAAATTCTCATCAATTGTCTACAGATACAAAGTGGGTTTCGAAAAATTTCACTTATAATTCCTATACTGCACAACGCAACAAGAAAGTTATGTTAAATTAAAGAGCATGAAATATTGCCTTTAATGATTCTTACAACATAATGTGGTCGACGGTTCTTTCACTTTTAACACTTTCAAAACATAACAATTTTTCTCAATAAAGGGGCAGAGATATGAACAGGGATCAGAAAACAGATTGGAAATAAGTATTCTTAGATAAAAACTTGTAAAATTAAGATGCAGAACATCAAATTCTTTGTCCATTGATAACAATATTTTCATATAAAGATGATAACTGAGTAACTGTATGGATCGAGAAGCACTCTGAGACCGATGGTACCGAAGGTTTGGAGGAGAGACAGAGACTCAAAGGATTCTAGCAATTTGCTTGGCGTGCGGAATTGGATTGTGGCTGCAGAAGATAGAGAGAGATGGCAAATGCTGCTTGAGGAGGCCTTGACTGAACAACTGGGTTGTTGTGGCACTGATGATGATGATTATTTTCATATTCGGTCATGAACATCTCTTGAAATGGATATCTCCTGATTTCCGGTAATTGGCATTTAATCACAGGACAGATATAAATTTGGTTTGCAAAAAAAGTGAAGTGATATTAATATTTAAGTATGTTTCATTTATTCTGTTCCCTCTCATGAAAAATCCCAAACTTTTAATTCTACCCTCGTCAACTCTTCGCCATCTTGAACAACCACTAATACAAAGCCTTTTCATTTTTTCTCAATAAGTCGCTTTGGGAACATTTAAGTTAAAAATTTTCATTACTAAGATTTTAAAGAACATTAAGAATTAAGTGACGCTATCACATGCATCTCAGAGCGAGAGGTGTTCTACAACTTTTATTTAATAAACTGTATTCTCAATATACTAATTCCAGGCTGCAGACTTATGTTTTTGTAAATGGTTTTGTCTATCATAAGATTTAACCATAATTCTCATTAGACACTGAGTTTGATGTTTTAAAATATAATATACTATACTTTTTGATAATAGAATAAAGGTGAAATACCAAAAAAACAAGTCCTAAAATTTTTAAAGTTTTTTTGTTGGTCTTTATAAATTTATATTTTTAAACTGGGAATAGCTGGAAAATAGATGGGAAATTTTTAAACTTGACCACTTTGAATTGGCAAACAATAGAATACTGAGATTGGCCATATGACTGAGAGCTTTCTTAAAATGTCATCAAATTTCCCAATAACACTTAATGTTTTACAGCACATTACTATGTAGACCTCAAGTTTTTTATAAAAAGTAATTGGATTTGCATGAAAATTGTTTCTATTATTTTTTTTAAATAGTTTTTCCAACTTAAATGATTGAATACTTATATTAATGCATTACATGACAAGATAAAACTTTTTTTTAAATCAAAAGATCATCATAATGATTTTAAAAATTATAAGAAACGACAAAAAATCTTACCTGCTACTACCAAAATAGAAAGAAAGACAGGAAATTACAACCACCAACACTTATGAATATCAACCGTTTTATGTAAAGATGGTCAGAGTTTATGTTTACTAAATAGGTGTACCTTTAAATTTTTAAATCATTATTCTATAAGAAAAATCATGAGAACAACCATGAAATCATCTAACTCGGTTCAGGAAAAGCTTTGAATGTATTTTTTACTAATGGACTAATTTAAATGTACAGATTTGTTTTTTACTAATGATCTCAAACAGGAACCAAATTTTAATAATAAATAAAATAGCAAACAAATGAAACTGAGATCCATTAACGTTACCTGAAACAAGTATCAAATAACCAATGCATTATATTAAATTTCATGGAGAGATTTCAGACAATCAGTCAACTGCTGATTATAATCTAAAAAATAAATAAGTATAATAATAAAAATTCATTTTAATTTTAAATTAGTATTGTTTAAAACTATATAAATAGTATGGAGAACGGATATAGTTAGGGGATGCAGTAAAAAAAAACACCAAATAAGTACTAAACTTATATTTAGTTAGTGCCTACGTTTCAACCTACAATGTAGGCCATCTTCAGGGCTATGAGAGAGAAACAAACAGAACAAATAATAAAATAACGAATATTAAAATAGTGACAGAATATAATACAATTAAAATATTGTCAGATATAATAAAATTAAAGATAATGAACATAAATTAAAATAGTGACAGACATAATAATTAAAGATAACGAATACAAAATAAAATACATAAACTAAATGTACAGAAAAGGATAAAAAAGAAAACATAATATAAAGGGAAATAAAAAAGGGGAGGTAAACCAAAAGATACAAAATGAGAAGATTAACATATAAAAAAAGGTTGGAACATTTTTAAAAAATTAATAGCTCAAAACAACCAGTTCAGATTTATATAATACTATATGATTTGGCCCATTACATGTCAGATTTCATTTGCATTTCAGTCAAGATTAACAAAAGCTAGGCTCTTACTTGTAATGTTTGATTATGCATAACAAATTGTTTTATTTTAAATGAATGTTTAAGTTACAATAAAATTATCTAAATCAAAGCTGTCTTGCAGCCCTAAACAAGCAGAGTTCTAGTATAATTAGGACTAGCATATTTACATTATTCCATATATCATTCTAAACAGTTTATATGATTGGTGTTGATTTTGATTGATTGAACTGAAAAATCAAAACCCGTTAGGAACATTAATATACTTGTAGTTTTTGTAAACTATATTATATTTTTAAATGAACAAGTAAAAAAAGCAAGATGAGATAAACTGGCTGTGACTGTTCTAGCATCTAATTATGTAAAAAACCTGATGGAACAAGAAATTGTTACTACCAAAATCAATAGTTGACTAACATAGTCCATTTAATTTCTTTTTATCTCTTCAAGTATGTTTTGAGTGTTATGTCTTAAATCTCCAGTCTGTTTTCATATTTATACCCAATACAAAGAATCTTGGCATAAATAAGGAGGTAATCTAGCTGAGATCACACCTAGCCACCAGGTTTCTTCCTCAATTAAGGGAACATACTTCATAGATGGATGAGCTCCGCAGGCATCTCCATAACCCACAGGGTCAATTCTTTCCTGATAACAGAAAAAATAATCGCATGTGACAGCCAGTCCCAAAAGTGGAACCAGGAAAATTCCCAATGCGTGCCAATTCCAAAGTTTTTCGATAGAATAACCATATATGTTTCATTTCATATCTTAATTACAGCATCAAATGGCCATATATGATGCACAAAAAATGCATTAGATCATATGTTATAATCGTGGTTCAGTGACTTTTTTGAAATAGCCTAAGTATTAATATTACTATAAAATCATATGCTAGCCTCATGTTTTCCAGGTCTAATGGATGGACATGATTAGCAATAGTTCTGTGCTTCACATATGAAACAGAACAGAATGAAAATCCGAGGCTGGAACAATAGCCAAATTTAGTTCTCAAGCTCACATTTTTCGAAAATAAATAAACTATAATACTTAATATAAAGAAATAAACTTCATATTAAGTAGTAGAATAGATTATTGAAAAAATTTAAGGATGTTGAGATTATGGTTCTAAAATAGTTTAAACTTAATAAGATTAGATTAACAGAGAATGAGTCATGTGATAAGAAAAGGACGATTTATTATAATAATGATAATGACGAATGTTGATAAGAGATTACTTGTTAATAAATATATTATTAATTTACCTAGTTTTAAATATTAAATGAAAGTGAAAATTAAATGAATTTAAAAACATTTGTATTAGATAATTTTAATAATATTTTAAATAATACATATATGAGGCAAGGTAAAGTAGTTCTATCAACAGAGAATAAACATCTTCTAAGTATTAAGAAAAACAGGATTATAGTTAAGTAAAACATAAGTAAAAAGACAATATGAAATCCAACAATAAAACAATGTATTAAAAGAAATATAAAGAAGAATAAAGACATTTTTGTGTTATAATAAAGTTGAAAATTAACTTTATTCAAATGATACTGATTTTTTTTTTAAATATTTTAAATACAGAGATGCAGCAACTCTATATGCAACAAAAACGAGGTGTTGACAATGACCACATAACGGAGATCTAGCCAGATGCTAACTAAAGCAGAGTACCAAGACTTGTCAATGAACCACAATGGCACCCACCATTCCCCAAACACTTTTATTATTATTTCCATATTTCTAAGGGAAGGGTACTTCCGCCTCATATAACCCTCTGCTTTTTTCATAAGATCAAAGAAACTTTCATCAGGCACTTAAAACGTCATCAAGTATTAGCCTTTTCTTTGTTGTTTTTTTAAAGAAGCAAAGCCTAAAAAGCCATATTGAATTTACTATACTAACGGCCATTAACAAGTAACAAAGATACTGTGCCTGATTATTAATCTATTCAAATTGCATACTCAAAAGACTTTTAATTTTCATTTCTCAGTCTAGAACAAAGTGAGTGGAAGTAAATGACACAAATTAAGAAAACAGGAGTAGTTAAATTGGTCAGATCAAACTGGCAAAATGGTCTTAAATAAATGCAAAAGACGGTAACAATCCTTTAACTTTAAATATATTATATCCTAACTAAAATTAAATATTAACTATACCCAACATGAAAGTATTAAAATTTAACACTGGCCCAAGCCAAACAAAAGACTTCCGTTGATTTAATGAATTTTGTTATTATTTATTCTTGAAAT